>SKCR01029443.1:0-262303 GCA_019454045.1 Zanthoxylum bungeanum | reverse complement strand
GACCTAGTCTAAGCCTTCCTCAATGACGAGAGCTTAAATAATATTTGGACCGCTTGAGACATGAAGAACAAAAAAAAAATCCAGACAAGAGATTCAAAGAATATTTAGACCGCTTGAGATGCCAACTATTGAAGATGCAAACTAGACCCTCAGGAAAAGATCAAATCAAGATGATCATCAAGGGCACCAAACCCTCCATCTATAATAAGTTGAGGAAGATGACCTCTATGATCTCATAATTTTGATAGTTAAAAGAGTCTGTTATGGACATAGAAGAAGAGGAAACGGAGAATATGAAGTTCTATGGCCAAGGGCAGCATAAGAAAAGAAATGGGGGAAGTCCATGAAATGGAACAGTAGAAGTGAACACTATCCAAAAGAATAATTTTCCAACTTAAGAAGGTCAATGTCCAAAGTTTTAGCTCAGCTTGAAAAACAAGGCCTACTGAAGCCATTGGAGCCTAAGCTGTTGCCAGATCATGTACCCCGCCACTGGGACCTAAACTAATTTTTTTCATTACCACCAGAAAAAAAAAAGAAATGACATCAATATCTGTTTCTACCTTAGACATGAAATCCAAGATTTGATCGACAAATGGAAGATACCTAACCCCGAAGAAGCCGAAAACATGCAGTAATCGAATTTTAAATCATCACATTTTCATCTTTAATTTTTACATGTAATGACTCTTTTTTTGAAATAAATTTGGTTTTATAGAATTTTCCATCTCTTGATAATAATGAGCATGTCCGAATTTTGAAAGAAGTTACAACTTTGGAGTCATTAGCAGAGTGATATCCACAATTGTGCACTCAAGCTTGCACTTGGAATTTCAATGCATATTTCGAAAGAATTTATGCTGACACAACTTGTAGAAATGATCAAAGCATTTGGCATTCATTAGACCATTTCCCAAGGTTAAGACTGAGAAGACACTAGGTAAAGGAGATGACGCAAAAGAAAAAAATTGTGAAAAAAAGAAGAAAAAGAAAGGAGAAGAGGAAAAAAAAGAGAAAAATGGTGAATCCCATAAAAAAAATTCGTTGTTTGGATTATTTAGTATCCTGGAGTATCGTGAAGCCCGCAACTACTTTTGCGTCAAACGGAAACTCAAATATTGAGTATGCAAAGCAACTTGAGCTGGTGAAATTATTGAGTAACTAGGGGCTCAAATCACAAATATGAAGTCTTTGTGTCAAAAGACAATTTGATGACTCAATGAAGGTAGGGACAAAAACAAACCCTACATCTGATGAGAGTCTTGGAATGTGCTCTCGGCTCCTTAGCTTGTACAATGGCTCCGCCATTATCACATTATAATGAGATCGAATCTGTAATATTAGGTATAATGCCAAGTTCTGTGATAAAATTTCTAATCCAAATAACTTCTTTAGCAGCTTCCAAAGCCGCTATAAATTCCTCCTCAGTGTTGGAATTAAATGTTGAGACTTACTTTGAATATCGCCAACTAACCGCACCGCCATTAAGAGTAAATATTTATCCGGATGTAAACTTTTTCTATCATCCAGATCTCCGAGGAGGTCGGAGTCTGTATAACCTTTAACTTGTAGCTCATATTCTCCATATATTAGAAACTTATCCTTAGTACCCTTATATATTTCAGGATATGTTTTACGGTTTTCCAATGATCATTAACCGGATCAGATTAATATCAGCTAGTAACATTGATGCCGAAACTGATGTTAGGTGTTGTATATATCATATCATACATAATGCTTCCAATACAAGAAGCATATGACAAATTAGACATTCTAACTCTTTCTTCCTCAATCTGAGGTGCCATTTTCTTCGAAAGATGTATGTCATATCAGAAAGGTACATTTACTGCCTTGCTGTTGGTAAAACCGTACATTTCTAAAATTTTACTATGTACATAGATTGCGACAACCCTATAAGCATCCTTATTCTATCTCGGTAGAGCCTTATACCCAGTATATAAGAAACTTAACCTATGTCTTTCATGGAGAAGTTCTTGCAAATGTAGGCTTTCAGACTTTGCATCAATTCTATATCATTTCCAATGATAAAGATATTGTCTACATACAATACAAGGAATACTATCGTGATCCCACTAACTTTCTTATAAACACACGATTCTTCCTCGTTCTTGATGAATCCATATAATCTAATTATCTCATCAAAATGACGATTCCAGCTTCGGGATGCAAGTTTAAGTCAAAAAATAGACTTCTTGAGTTTACAAACCAAGTTTGAAGTCTCACTGGATAAGAAATCATTTGATTGTTCTATTTAGATATCCTACTCGAGGAATCTATTTAGGAACACAATTTTCACATCCATCTGTCATTTCTCATAATCGTGATATGCAGCAATGGCTGAAAGAATCTAATGGATTTTAGCATGGCTACTGTTGTAAAAGTTTTTCATAGTCAATCCCGGGACATTGAGTGTAACCTTTCGTTACTAGTCGGACCTTAAGAGTTTCCACATTTCCATCGGGCCCTCGCTTCCTTTTATAAACTCATTTACAACCAATAAGTTTAACTTCTTTAGGGAGTTTAATTAAGTCCCAGACTTAATTGACATGCATAGAATCCATTTTCGATTTCATGGTTTGCTACCATTTTCTCAAATCGATAACCAATATCACCTCTTTATACGCACTCAGATATATTTTCTCCAAGAAGATAACATCAAGGCTCGCATAAGACATTAAAAACAATCTATCAGGAGCCCTTGATAGACTTACATAGTACCTGTGTTATAGATCATTCACCTAGTTGGATCTCAAATTCCTCAATGTTAGGATCAAACTCATCGAGTTCAATTTTTCTACAATTTCTACTTTCTCTCAAAAATTCTTTTTCAAGAAAAGTGACAAAACGAGCAACAAATATATTTCTTTGCTTAGAATCATATAATTGATATCCCAAAGAATTTTCAGGATATTCAATGAACCTATATTTATACCTCTAGTTGCTAGTTTATCTCGCTATGCAACTCTAACATATACATGACAACCCCAAATCTTTAAATATCTAAGACTTGGATTTCTATCGTACTATATTTGATATGGGGTTGTAGAAACAACTTTCGGTGGAACTCTATTAAGTATGTAGGCTGCAATAAGTAAAACATAAACCCAAAGGAAATATAAAAGATATGTATAGCTCATCATGGATCGCACCATATCCAATAAAGTTTGATTTATCTGTTCAAACAAACTATTGTGTTGAGGAGTTCTTGGTGGGCTATATTGGGTGAGCATTCCATTATCTCTTAAATAACTTCTGAATTCGCCGCTCATGAATTCACCACCTCGATTTGATCGAAGGCATTTAATGAATCTTCTGGTTTATTTTTCTACTTTATTTTGAAATATTTTAAGCTTTTCAAATATTTTCGATTTATGTCTAATCAAATATCCATATCCATATCTTGACTTATCATCCGTGAAAGTCACGAAGTATGTTGAATCATCATGAGCGGTATGATTTAATGGACCATACACATCACTGTGTATTAGCTCCAATAAATATTCAACATGGTGTCCAACACCAAGAAATGAGGTCTTTATCATTTTCCCTTGGATACATGACTCATAAATTGGATACGGATATAAGGTAAGATCTTCAATCAAACCATCCCTAACTAATTTTGATAAGTGTCTAAAACCTATATGAGATTATCTCATATGCCATAATTCAGTATTATTTAATTCAGATTTTTTACTTATATTTTCCTCTACATTAAAGACATCTCGATATGTTTCAAAAATCTAATGACCGTTAGATAAAGAACATTCACATATCAAATAGTTATCTTTATATATAAACATAAATCACCATCTTTAATATTTATTTTATATCCTTCTTTATCCAATATCGATAATGATATTATTTGTCTAATAAGAGAGGGTACATAATAAAAGTCATATAAAAATAATTTATTTCTAATAAGGATATCTATAAAAATCGTTCATATGGCATTGACATCCAATGTATCATGACTCCTAACTCTAAGTTGGATCTCCCATTGTTTTGCTTTCTTCTAACCCTTATGACCTGCATGGAGTTACAAATATGAATGGGACTACCGGTGTCTAACACCCATCCACTATTTTTATCTAAGGCTGATAGGATGTCAATAATAGAAAAATACGAAACATTTCTGAGGGTCCTGCCTTTTTTTTTTTAGCTTTAGACAATCTTTCTTCCAGTTTCCAGACTTCTTGAAGTGTATACATACATCATGAGCTACATATAGTCTTGCAGTTTTGTATTTCTTAGAGTTTCTCTTTGATATATTCTTCTTTCCCATTTTGATTTTCTTCAACTTTCTAGAATTCTTTGAAGATCTTGCTCCACCATGGAGGTACAAAGTGAGATTCTCTTTCTTCAAATCTTGTTTTGCCGCGCGTAACATGTTATGAAATTCTTCATAACTGGCTTGCATTGAATGCATATGAAAATTTAACAAAAAAGTCAGCGTAAGTGCCAGGCAAAGAAGATAGAATTAAATTTCGTCCTAGCCGTTCATCGATCATTATGCCATGTCATTCCAAATATCGGATATGGTCTATCTTGTTTAAAAAATAAATGCTAATCACTCATTCATCCTTGACCAGAGCATGAAACAATTCCTTAGATCTCTGATATATTTTAATTTCTTGATTTGGTTTGAACAACTCCTTGAGTGTTCTCATAATGCTCCAAGTATCAGGTACCTCTATGTAATGTCTGAGAAAATCTAGAACCATTGATCCTATATTATATGAACCACTTTCCTAGCATGCGGAAACCTGTTAGGCACTCGGGATCCGACTTGAAAATATTTTTCTTCCCTTCCCCTTTTACAGCCAAATGTTACAACTCTTTCATTGAAATTTTGCTTCTGTTTTGAACAAAATTTCAGCCCCGAACAACCCCGGAACAACAGATTAGATTTGGACTGTTTTAGACTCGAAATCGTCCCCAGTTCACTGCCCAAATCAGCCCCTTTATGCTTGGTCTTCTACTGTTTTTTAGGTCTGATTTTTCAGTTAAAATAGTCTCAACACAATCTTAAAATACAGCTAAATATTCCCCATTATTTTTGGATTAAAAATAATTCGAAGCGAGCCCTGTTACACAAAGTAATATGCGGCAGTGAGCATAAAATTACTCATTGCCGTGTAATGTAATGAGAAGGAGAAGATGATGAATTTTGTTCGACACCAAATAGCCTTATGTGTTATATCTCGTTACCAATAGAAAATAGAGTGGCTATACTCACCAACAAATCTCTAAACTCTTTAGAGAGTAAAATGTCACACAAGTTTTGCTTTTGCTTTTTCTTTGTTTTTCTTTTTTTCTTTTCTCAACTCTTGAGAGAATACTAAGAACAAGAAAATATGGATAAGTTTAGAATGGCTTAGGTTAGGAAAAAAGAAAATCTTATTTTTTTTATACCTAGGATTTTTAATTTCCAAAATAAAACAAATCCTTTAGTTTCCCCATATGTAGAATTCGGCCACCCTTAGGAATTTTTCAAAATTTTTTATAACATGAAATTTACTTTCTATAATGACATTAGATGTTACAAAATTGAAAATGTTATCACCTTTTAAAAGGTGTAACTACCAAAACCAACCAAAGGTTTCCAAAAACCTATTTTTGAAAATTCAAAATAAATCTGTATTAAATTATAATATATAATTTAATAGATTATAATAAATAATTATCATATAATCATTTATTATAAAAACCATATATTAAAATTAATATATAGTTTCAAGTGTGAAAAAATTTATTATTAATCATATTAATAATATATATATATATATATATATATATATATATATATATTTATGTGAGTATATATTGGACAATTCAATTATATTTAATCTGCTACAGTATATCGAGCTCGTACGGGGACCAAATAGACCTACGGTTCCGAGCTCCAATAATCCCGAAATATTAATAAACTCTTAATTAAATATTCTGAATTATTAACTTCGAGTTATTCCATAAAAAAACTGAAGCTTCACTCTCGTTGTCGCAGATAGATAATTTAAGCCGAACCACATCGGTGTCCATCGATATAGTCATTACATACGGATTGACCCCTTCACGAGTATCTCATAATTAGAGTCAGGTCATAATATTTGTTATATCCCTCTAATTATTTTTACCTAAAGTACCATTGATTCTCTAATGAATGATTTATTCATAACCATTATGAATGTTATTCTTTCTATTTGCAATAGAAAAACTTGAGCGCTCTAACCGTTCAAGTACCGAATCAACCCTTAAGGAAGATACTAATCTATTTCTCGCAAGAATGAGTGAATTCCCTATCTATGTAAAATATTCCCAGCTACACATCAAACCATGTCCCCAAAGTACGTAGCTATTGGTCGAGATTTCTACACCAACCTCCTTTATTAATCAAAGGACATAGCCTGCCATGCAGGAGTTCGTAATACACTCAGGATTCAGATCAATCATATATAACCATCTAGTAGATTGAAATGAATTTCTTTATTTAACGAATATTACGAGAAACTCATTTATATCTGGGTCAAGTCCTATATAATCACATCATATAAGATGTCTCATTTCTCATGTCTCCACATGGACAATCCCGGATCAAGGTCACTATATAATTATAGAATGGACTAAACCGCAAACAAAGTACCCCATTTGTTGGCTCTATATGGACTATTTTAGATTATTAACGTCAGACTTAAATCCTCTTGTGTATGGCACTCATATGCGAAGTCTGGAGGCACATGAGTAATCTAGGGTAAACAAGATTATTTATTTTATGCGATATAATATAAACACTTTAATAAATGAATAATGCATATTTTTATTTCATAAAATATAATTCCTTTTACATTACATGAAGCTTTAGGGCATATATCTCAACACCTAAAATGTAGGATTTCATCCTACGATTATCATCCTTCCATTTTTCAAAAGTGTCACGCTCTTTGGGAGTGGAATCATGATCGATTTCAATAGACAATGGATTGAGTGTCACATACCTCAACTCTTCTGACTCCAAGATAAGGCATATGTTCATTTCCCATTCAAAATAGTTCTCGACTCCTTTCAGTTTATTAGAATCCAAAAGTCGCGCTAATGGATTTGCGATAACCATCTATAAGATAACAATTAAACACTAGTAGAATATTTTTCATTTCAATATAAAACACTAATACGATTATGGATTTTAAATCTATTAATGTCCTCCCAATACTTTACGTAATTTCTTAATCTCCCTTAACGAAAAAATAGATATTTGACAATCAAAATTTCTTAGTGGGAAGTGGATCATATGACATTTACTTCAGCCTCACAATAATAATGGTCTTGGCCTTCATAAACTCACTAGGTAGACCTCAAAGGCCAATCACATCCATGTGATTCCTAAGTTTGGTCCTGAACCATTTCTTATCCTCACAATAATTACGTTATTGGATTAAGACGTGTTCTAGGTGTATACTAAACAATGTACTAATGAGATTCGTAAGTATACTATAACAATAATGAAGGTATTGGGTGACTATGTTAACTCATCATACTACATCTAATGTTTTACTGGAACACCTAAGTTCCGACCATTTATACCCTCACAATAATGACGGTATTGAGCATAAGTAATAAGAACTCATTCATCTCCGTATTGATAAGATGAACCATCTAATAATACTCCAACATTATTAATACTATTACTTAAAATAAAGTAACCACCTTATTACGAGAGATTTATGACAATCAATTCATAAACATGCTTGGGTCAAAATAAAATTTTAATTTAAAACATGCAATGCATATCCAATATGACTTATGTATATAGAGGCATAGATTCAAATACATGTAAAAAATGCAATATGTATTGTGTGGTTAAGACCTGTTCTGATACCATTCTATTGAGGAGGATGTGGGACCCCTAGGGTCGGATAGGTGTCCCATGCAGCGGAAGTGGGTCTAACCCATATATATTAAGGATATGTGTATTTTTAAATTATGTTATAGAATACTATATTCCATTACGAGTCCGTAGGAAAAAAATGGGACCAAATCAGAGTTTGGAAACTCCAGAACGGAGAAAATGAAGTTTCAGCACTCATGGGCAGTAGCTATCAGCATATCGTGACGCTCAGCGTCGCGACGCACAAGGGTGAGTTTTGCGATACCCGAAGCTATGACAGCTGAGTGTCGCGACCTTGGAGATTGGAGTCGTGACGCTCTGTGTAAAATATTGGCAGATAGCATTTTCGCCTTTAATCCAATTCTAAACACTTTCAATTTTCTCAAAACACTTCAATACACCTAAAATCCAATTTAAACATCAAAACAAACATCAACACATGTTAGATAATAAAAATACATGTATTTTAAATACATATATGCATTAGTTTGAATCAAAACATAAACCAAAATAGAATCTCACAATAAAGTGACTTATGAACAATTATAGGTCACTCAAAGGTGGTCAAGTGATTCTAGAATGGTAGTCATAGCTCTAAGCTTTCATCTAGAGTTCCAAACTCTAATTTTATGTTTCATGTCCAACATGAACATATTTGACCCAATTACAAGCATATTGTATTTATGCTTCCAAAGCATTTATACACAATTCATTAGGCTAATTTCAACTTCAAGCTATGTTATTATGTATCCAATACATAATACACCACTATATGTTTTATTAAGGATAACAACTCACTAATGAAAACATAGCTTTAGAGAATATCAAACTTACCTTGCAAGCTTGATTCCAAGATCTAATCTTATTCTTTATGTTTAAATATTGTAGAGAAGTTCCAAAGCTAGCAAGCTTGATTCCAAGATCCAATCTTCTTCTCCTTGTTATTGTAGGGAACTTCCAAAACTTCTCTCACAAAAACTTTACTTAGGCTAATATCTCTAATTATTGCTTGTTTTAGATTTCTCAAGCTTGATTAAAAATTTGCTAAAGCTTGCATTTTATAGCAAAACTTATGTAATTTTTAATTAATAAAATTTCTAATCAACTTTTATGCGGGCTTAATCCAATTTGTCCAAATATATATAATTATGTATGACTAATCACCTTTGTCTACCACTTTGATTTAATCCAAATAAATCTATACAAAGTTTAACAAATGGATTAGTTCATTACCTACCACTTTGATTTAATCCAATTAGATCAAGACAAATACACCTATTATTACATATTTGTAATTACTAAAATATCCTCAAATGATAGAGATATTTAAGAAATTACAACAAAACCCTTGTGTGATTTTTTGATTAATCCAATTGAGTCAAATTACATAATTAATGTAATCCAATAACACTTAAATTTTGTAATTGATAATTATAATATCAAATATTATTTATCATCGAACCTTATCGGCTACCCAAGTGCTCAACAAGTACAGTTCATATTATGAGACACTCTAAGTTCAGAGACATTCGTCATACAAGCCTAGATTATATGTAAGCAATTCAGCCACCTCTAAATTCACGAAGAACACAGATAAACTTTTTGAATTATACAAGTCGAGGTTATCACATATGTTTAACAATCCTTCTGTCATAGGCTATTCGAGTTATGCTTAGGAAACATAAATTACATCGTCAAGTTTCTGAGGCGTACATCTCATGTCGATATGTCCATGATTCTTTACAACTAATCAGAACACCATTTCTGATATATGCGATCCACCTTAAGTGATCGACTTTGGCCAAAGTCTTAAGAATCATTACATACTCACATAGATACCTAAACCATTTATGGTACACATACGGGCCAATGGATCCTATCTTGATACGTACTTGATTAACGATTGCATCGGTCCATACCCAACAAACATCTAGCGTTCAAACCATGTGTAAGACCTAGCCAGAGGCAGGATATTACCGGTAGGAGACACGATTGACCCATCTCCATAAGCCTCTAAATTTATGAAAATTCGGCATGATATATTCTAAAACCGGACAACCTAGATCTCAGTCCAATATCAAAACGAACCTGAAATAAACATCATATATTATAACGGACCTCAGGTCCACACCAACACATCAAAATCATCACTTAAGAGCTTCGTGCCCATATCATCTATCAACACTAAAGGGCTCTGTGCCAACAACATTATAAGAAATCAAAACATTTACTTAATACAAATGACGTGATCAGCACGACAAACAAAAAAATAACCAAAATATCCTAGACTTCTTAAACCTCTATAACTTCTCCCAAGACACTTGCGAGGGTGACTACCGCTTCGGTGATCCACGTCTCAAGAATGACTTCCAAAATTGAAGTGGTTGACCCATTTGGAAGCCAACCTGCAAAACTAGCAAACTGGTTTGGTGTGAGTTTTGAAAACTCAGTAAGTAACCATGCTACTATAAACAAACAAGTCAAACATATCAACAAATTAACAGAATTAATAAATTATTACAAGTTCATAGATACCAACTTTTATTATCCTTTATACTTTACCATGACAAATTTTCAAATATATATATTCACATTGAAGTCAATCTATTAGCTAAATATTCAAATCACATAAAGCATCGACCAAAAAATCACAAACAAGTCGTTTTACATCGTATCCAATTCCATTATATGTGACGCGGAGTCAGACTTAATATACTTTATTATGATTAAGAATCTTTGAAATATCATCAAATTGATGAAACAATCACACTTCTTTTAATTCAAAACATACTTGTCTTATATACATGCAAATACAATATCGTAATTCTCATACATAAACGTACATACCATTACAATTTGGAAAATACGCTTTATAACCTTTGATGTTCTCATCGATTTAAAATCATCTATTTATTTTATATAAGCATACACGATCCATACATAACATGAGTTTTATCATACACTCAGAAATATTTACGAACATCAAGCAACCAACCACGAAGCACACACAACAGCCAATACATCAAGATCACATCATTCAACAATACATACATAGGCTGACTTACACACACAATGCTCGTATATGACTTATTACCTATTTTAGAATAGGTATGAGATGAATTCCGTCTGAACGGATCCCTAATCGACTATTATATTACAAGAACATTGACCAATTAAACATACACATAAATTGTTAGGGTTGGTGCACTGAGCGCCAATTTATCTTGTATTTCCTTGTAAATACTTGTATAAATATTTTATTATGAATAAAATAAACAGTTTATATATGGTAAAGACGTAAATGACCATAGAATGATTGGTTATGATAGTGTTACAAAAGTGTCATAACTGATATTGAGTTGTATCATAACAACGTCATTCTTGAATTGTTCCTAGTCAAGATTTACATTACTTGGTCAGTTAAGTAAGCCCGCTGAGACTGGTATATGTTGTATACTGGAATCGGGGATTCCAATGGTTTCTCAACGAACCATTAGTCTTGGAGACTCATATAGACATGCAGATGTTTATATCGGATAAACACTGAACGACTCACCGGAGATTCTTAATAGATGTTACACCAAAGTCAATAAGAATCTTCTCAGGTCGAGTGAGCATAGTCGTCCTTCGACTTGAGATACCACATGTGTGTATGAAGATAATGGTCCGTCAGTTCTGTGTATAGAGCATAAGTATCCATTATGGAATTAGCAATCTGTTAAATCCATGGGCTCGTGGTACACTATAGAAGTGAATTCTAAGTGATATTGAGATATTACTAATAAAATCATCGATGAAATTATACCTATAGAGATTTGACGTTTAGATCTATACCTCTGGAAAAATCCGGATACCTGTGATGGAGGGATTATAGGTATGCAGTGACCTCTACCTGTATGATTCAACGAGTTTATCTGTGGTCGTCATTATTTACGGGTGGGTAGATTATGGACAGGAATTAGATTTTGTGACGGATATGCCTGAATCTAGAGAGTCTCACTAATGGAATATACTCGTAGAGCACTAGGGCAACTTTTATAAATAATATTGATTAGTTATAAATCATTTAACGATTAAACGAAAAATGTATGCTCAAAGGGTTATTCGGCCGTTTTTTTGTTGGTGTGTATTTAGATTAAAAACTTGATTTGATTAAATACACATTAATATTTTGTCAAATAAAGTATTTGACATGTGTTCCAAATATATGTATTATGGAATATTTAATGTAAATATGATACATGTATTTATATATTTGTATTAAGTAATTGTCTAATTATTTAACTGTTAAATAATTAGAATTACTTAATACATTTATCATTATCATTATTAAGTCTTTAAATGGAAAATTTTGATAGGTGCAATGTATTTTCTTTTTGAAAATGGTAGCAAAATTGAATTTGAATTCTTTTAATTTGGATTAAAAAAATTATAAAATTCAATTTACCATTTTATCCTTGAAAATTTCGGCCAACCCTAGGTATAAAAGGCTTTTATTTTTCATTTGCGTCAACATAAGTATTAAGTCTCCAAAAATATCCCAAAGAAATGTTGAGAGAAAAAGAAAGGAAAAAGAAGAAGATTTGAAGAAAACTTGAATCAAAGTAAGTTTTTTCAATTCCTTTTCATCTAGAAAAATATTTCTAGGGTTTCAAGCTTTAACATATGATGTTTGAATTTTTTTCTCTACTACTTTTAGTATGTGATATTGGTGTTGGAAGCTTAGATGAAATATGTTAGCATGCATGTTAAGGAAGAATGCTTATAAAGTGTTATTAAGCTTTCTTTTAGTCATTAGATAACTTGGTTGTCATTCTAAAGTTGTCAGGCCACTCAATGATGACCTAAAATTGTTCTTGAGTTGTTTCAAAATGGCGAGACTTGTTTGGTGTTGTAGAGGTTAGATTAAAGTGTTGGATTGAATTAATTTGGTGTAATTTGTTCAATTTGTAAAATTAGGGTTTATACCCTTTTCAAATTTGGGGCTTTTCATATATGTGTTGTGTAATTATTTACATATGATGTATATTAAATTTTTTGTTGATTGGATTTGATCTTGACTTGTTTTGAACAAGATCAGACTTAAATAATCAAAATTGAAACCTTATGGCCTTCTCGACAATTTGAAGAAAATAGGATATTTTCTGTTGCTAATGTATTTTGATGTGTAGGACATGTTAAAATAATTTTGGAATTGATTTGGAATCACTCATATTTGTATTTGACAATTTAGGGACCAAATGATCAAAATGCAAAATTTAGGAGCTTTTCGGTAATATTGAAAAATTCTGATTTTTTTGGGTAAAAATCTATTTTGTTGAGTATTGAGTGATTAAAATAAATTAGTTTATTTTAATTACCCAAGAAATATAAAAGAAATCGGAAAATTTGATTTTCCGACATTCCGCTGCATTACCCGAAAATACTACCTACAACCCAAACAATTTGGTATCAGAGCGAGTCTGATTCTAGGCCCATGATATAATTGGGCCTTAAAATTCAATATTTAATCTATTCTTTGCTTTATGCATGCTTGTGTTATTTAATTTTGATTAAAGTTTGTTTATAACATCTTTCGCGGAAAATCCCTAATTAATAAGGTTTAAAAGTAATATGTATTGGATGCATGTTTCTTGGTCCATTTTATCAATACGGTTTTTGGATATTTGTTCTATGATTGCATCCGAGAACGTGCCAAAGCAGTGATGGTGTAGCCGATAGAAATTTATCTATACCAGATGTATATGCGATACTAGGTAAATTCAAGTGAAAGCAGAAATTCTGAACGTGCCAAAGCTGTCAGAACTACGCAAGTATCTTGAATTTATCATTGACATGTTTAACCTTGGTATGCCTCCTTATGAACGTGCCAAAGCTGTCACAATGAGAAACAACTAGGACTGAATGTCAGGAGTCACTAGAGAGTGATTGACAATGAGTTGTCTACATAATGAATATGCGTAGGCAAGAATGTACCAAAGCTGTGAGCTGTTGTATTTAATTTTGATTAATTGTTAGTTTGCATTTTATTTGGGGATTACAGTATTGCATGTAATAGTGGGAATGGTATTTTTAGATTAAAAATCCATGATCTATTTATGCTTTATTTATTTTTTATTATATGAAACTGTTTTGTCTGCTAACCGTTTTTCACTATCTATATGATAGATTTGCGATGGCGGTACCTACTACTAATAATTTTGCTCGTATACTTGATACGGACAAGCTTAAAGACGCCAAAACTTTACAGATTGGGACTTGGATCTAAGGATTGTCCTTGGGTCTGAGAAACTATAGTATGTGTTAGAAGGTCCTTACCACTTGCCATATCAGATTATGCATCACAACAGGAACATGAGACTCTCCAGAAATGGAGAGATGATGATAGGAGGGTTATATCATACATTCTCAGTTCCTTAGCACCGGAGCTTAAAAGGCAATATTTTGGTTTGTCTGACGCATATACTATGATGGGAGTCCTTTATGAACCAAGAACATGTCTCGGTTCATAAAATTTCGATGGAATTGTTTCATTCAAAACTTGAGGAGGGACAGGTCGTGAGCCCTCATGTGCTTCATCTGATTGATCTGATCGAACAGTTGAGGCATTTTAATTTCTCTCTGAATGACACTTTGGGACGTCGTGTCATACTTGGATCACTCCCGGCTTCATATCGCCAATTTGTGTTGTACTTCAATATGAATGGGATTAGCTGTTCTTATTAAGATTTGCATAAGATGCTACAAACTGTGGAGGAGGATTTGAGGAAGAGAGTTCCGACTCTCCCTTCTAAACCCACTGCTCTTTCTAATTCCTCTCAATCTAAACCGAAAGGGAAGAAGAAGAAAGGAAAGAAAAAGAAGGGTTCAAATGTTCCACCACAAAGTAAGATAGTTAAACCAAAGAGAACTGCTAACGACAAATACCACCACTGCAACAAGATTGGCCACTGGAAAATGAACTGTCCTGATTACTTGGCTCAAGTCAGAAAGGAGAGAGCATCTACTTCAGGTATGTTTATTTTTCCTGTTATTGATATCTCTTTAGCTTGTGAAGCTATGGCCTCTAGTTGGATTTTAGACTCTGCTTGTCCCATTTACATTTGCAATTCGTTGCATGTGTTAAAGGAAAGTAGAAAACTAAAGCCCAGAGACATGCAGTTGCATTTTAGGAGTGGTGACTCTCTCGATGTTGTTGCTATTGGAGTATGTGAGATCCATTTGTTGAGTGGGAGTCTTTTGTTACATGACTACTATGTTGTTCCTAAATATTTTACGAATATTATATCACTTTTTGTATTAGATACAGAAGGCTATCGTGTAAATATGAATGACTTTTCCTTGTATTTATATGATAGAAATAATATTCAGATCCTTGAGTGTCCAAATGAGCATGGTCATTACATATTGCATACTTCTGGAGATATTCTGAATACTGAGATTAATAAATGAAAATTACTTGAAATAAATAATAATGCACTCTGGCATATGAGGTTAGGTCATATAAGCGTTAGATGTTTATCCCAATTGATTAGGAATGGTTTGATTCAGAATATTACCATTGAATCTTATCCAACCTGTGAATCTTGTATTAGGGGAAAAATGACCAAAGCCCCATTTTCAGGTGTAGGACACCATGCCATTAACTTATTAGAACTCATTCATTCTGATATATGTGGTCCAATGAGTCAAATTGCTTACACTGGTTTTTCATACTTTGTTACCTTTACCGATAATATGTCACGATATGGTTATTTTTATTTGATGAGATATAAATCAGAAACCTTTGAAAAGTACAAAGAATTATGTAACAAAGTAGAAAAACGGACTAGTAAATATATTAAATACATTCGATCTGATCGAGGCAGAGAATATATGAGTGGTGAGTTCATTGATTATTTAAAGGAGAATGGGATTCTCGCTCAATATACTCCTCCGGGTACTTCACAGCACAATGAGTTATGGACTAGTAGGAAACCAAATCTTAATTACGTTAAGGTTTGGGGCAGTCCTGCCTATGTCAGGACGCCACAGCAAAACAAGCTTTTGCCTCGTGGGCAGAATTTCAGGTTTGTTGGATATCCTTCAAATTCGAAAGGATATTTGTTCTATGATACCGAGCATCGAAATGTATTCGTAGCAGGCTTCATAAAATTTCTAGAAATAGAATTTTTATCTGAAAGAGGTAATCATAGACGGGTTGAACTTGATGAAGTTCAACCTGGTACTAACGAACCTATGAAGGAATATGAAATTCAAGTAGATGAAGAACCTTTTCCACACAGACTCCGTAGGTCTGAAAGGATATCAAGACCTCATGAACGCTTGTATTTGATACAAGAAAATAGTCTTGATGTTCTCTTAGTTGAAGAGACTGATCCTTATACCTATAGAGAATCAATGTTGGACATCGACTCCGCGAAATGGCAAGAGGCCATGAAATCAGAGTTAGACTCTATGCATCAGAATCAAGTTTGAGACTTGGTGCCGCTTCCTGAAGGAATTGTTCCTATTGATTGTCAAGAGAAAGTGAGGGCCTGATGGAAATGTTGAAACCTTTAAGGCCCAACTGGTAGCTAAAGGTTACACGCAACGACCTGGAGTCCACTACGATGGAACTTTTTCGCCAGTTGCGATGCTAAAGTCTATTAGGATTTTTATTATCTATTGCTGCTTACCATGATTACGAGCGTTGGCAAATGGATGGCAAAACGGCTTTTCTGAATGGATTTCTTGATGAAGAAATCTATATGGAACAGCCGGAGGGTTTTATATCCAGCGAGAACTCGGGCATGGTGTGTAAGCTTAAGAAGTCAATTTATGGACTTGAACAAGCTTCACGGAGTTGGAATCTACGATTTGATGAGATAATTAGATTGTCTGGTTTTCTTAAGAATTCCTAAGAATCCTGCGTGTATAAGAAAGTCAGAGGGAGTATGGTGGTATTCTTAATTCTCTATGTTGATGACATCCTAATCATTGGGAATGATATCGAGATGATGCAAGGCGTCAAAGTTTACCTCTGTAAGAATTTCTCCATGAAAGACTTGGGAGAAGCTTATTTTATCTTAAGGATAAAGCTCTATAGAGATAGGGAAATAAGGCTTATTAGGTTATCTCATTCGATGTACATAGATAAGATATTAGAACGGTACAATTTGGTAACTATAAGACAGTAAATATACCATTCAGACATGACATTCATCTTTTGAAGAAGATGTGTCCGTAAACAGAAGATGAGAAGATTAGAATGTCTAATCAATCTTATGTTTCGTGTTTGGGTAGCATTATGTATGCCATGTTATGTACTAGGCCTAATATCAGCTATGCGGTTGGTATAATCAGCAGATATCAGTCCAATCCATGTAATGACCATTGAATGGCCGTTAAACATATCCTAAAGTATCTTATGAGTACTAAGGATAAGAGATGGAGGAAATGAACTGCAGGTAAATGGGTATACAGATTCAAATTTTCAATCTGATCTTGATGATAGAAAGTCTACATCAAGATTCGTGTTTACCGTTAATGGAGGTGCAGTGAGTTGGAAAAGTTCCAAACAAGGGTCAACAGTTGATTCCACCACAGAGGCATAATATATTGATGCTTCGAAAGCTGAAAAAGAAGTTGTTTGGGTTAGGAACTTTATCACAGAATTAGAAGTTGTTCCAAGTATCGAGAATCCAATTCCGTTATACTGTGATAATAATGGAGCCATTGCACAAGCAAAGGAAACCAAGAGCACAAGCAAAGTTTCGAGTGAAGATAATGTAGCAGATCCACTTACCAAGGTCATTCCTCCCAAGTTATTTGATAAATATATGGAGTCGATGGGTATAAGGTATAATCGATATTGGCACTAGAACAAGTGGGAGATTTTGTTAGGGTTGGTGCTTTGAGCGCCAATTTCTCTTGTATTTCCTTGTAAATACTTGTTTAAATATTTATTATTAAGAAAATAAACAGTTTTTATAAAATGAATTCTTTTATTATATGGTAAAGACGTAAATCACCATAGAATGATTGGTTATGATACTGTTGTAAAAGCGTCGCAACTGACAGTTTTAATCGTAACAACATCATTCTTGAATTGTTCCTGGTCAATGTTTACATTACTTGGTCAGTTAAGTAAACTAGCTGAGACTAGTACATGTCGTATACTGAAATCTTGGATTCCAATGGTTTCTTAATGAACCATGAGTCTTCGAGATTCGTATAGACATGTAGATGTTTATATCGGATAAACACTGAACGAATCACCAAAGATTCTTAATAGATGGTACACCAACGTCAATAAGATATTCTCGAGTCGAGTGAGCATAGTGGTCATTCGACTTGAGATACCACCGTGGATGTATAAGGTATCCTCCACACTTTGATGGTAGTCACGTCACCGATCTATTTAGATCAGACCTTCGCCTGTTCGTTGGGTGTGGACTGATCCTCAGGACATCCAGTGTGTATCAAGATAAGGATCCGTCAGTTCTGTGTACGGAGCATAGTTAACCATTATGGAATTAGAAATCTGTTAAATCCATGGGCCTGTGGTACACTGTAGAAGTGAGTTCTAAGTGTTATTGAGAGATTGCTAATAGAATCGTCGACGAGATTATACCTATAGAGATTTGACGTTTATATCTATATCTCTGGAATAATCCAGATACATGTGACGGAGGGATTATAGGTATGCAGTGACCTCGATCTTTATGATTCAACGAGTTTATCCGTGATCGTCATTATTTACGACTGTGTAGATTATGGACATGAAATTAGATTTCATGACAGATATGTCTGAATCTAGAGAGTATCACTAATGGAATATACTCGTAGATAGACAACTTTTTTAAATAATATTGACTATTTATAAATCATTTAACGGTTAAACGAAAAATGCATGCTTAAAGGGTTATTCGGCTGTTTTATTGTTAGTCTGTATTTAGATTAAATACTTGATCTTATTAATTACACATTAATATTTTGTCAAATAAAGTATTTGAAATGTGTTCCAAATATATGTATTATGGAATAGTTAATGTAAATATGATACATGTATTTATATATTTGTATTAAGTAATTGTCTAATTATTTAACTGTTAAATAATTAGAATTATTTAATACATTTATCATTATCATTATTAAGTATTTAAATGGCTAATTTTGATTGGTGCACATGTACTTTGCTTTTTTGAAAATGATAGCAAAATTGAATTTGAATTCTTTTAATTTGGATTAAAAAATTAAAAAAATTCAATTTACCATTTTATCCTTGCAAATTTTGGCCAACCCTAGGTATAAAAGGCTTTCATTTTTCATTTGCTTCAACATAAGTATTAAGTCTCCAAAATATCACAAAGAAACATTGAGAGAAAAAGAAAGGAAAAAAGAAGAAGATTTGAAGAAAACTTGAATCAAAGTAAGTTTTTTCAATTCCTTTTCAACTAGAAAAATATTTCTAGGGTTCCAAGCTTTAATATATGATGTTTGAATTTTTTTTCTCTACTACTTTTAGTATGTGATATTGGTGTTGGAAGCTTAGATGAAAGATATTAGCATGCATGTTAAGAAATAATGCTTATAAAGTGTTATTAAGCTTTCTTTTAGTCCTTAGATGACTTGGTTTCCATTCTAGAGTTGTTAGGCTACTTAATAATGACCTAGAATTATTCTTGAGTTGTTTCAAAGTGGTGAGACTTGTTTGGTGTTGTAGAGATTATATTAAAGTGTTGGATTGAATTAATTTGGTGTAATTTATTCAATTTGTTGAATTTGTAAAATTAGGGTTTATACCATTTCCAAATTTGGGGCTTTTCATATATGTGTTTTGTAATGATGTACATATGATTTATATTTAATTTGGTGTTGATTGGATTTGATTTTGACTTGTTTTGAAGAAGATTGGACTTAAATGATCAAAATTGAAAACTTATGGC
This sequence comes from Zanthoxylum bungeanum, assembly GCA_019454045.1. Lineage (NCBI taxonomy): Eukaryota > Viridiplantae > Streptophyta > Magnoliopsida > Sapindales > Rutaceae > Zanthoxylum > Zanthoxylum bungeanum. The sequence continues at coordinate 242,470 of SKCR01029443.1, read as the reverse complement.
CTTCACGGTAATTTGAAGAAAATATGGTATTTTCGTTTTCTAATGTATTTTGATGTGTAGGACATGTTAAAATAATTTTGGAATTGATTTGGAATCACTCAGAATTGTTTTTGACAATTTCAGGACCAAAATGATCAAAATGCAAAGTTTATGGGTTTTTCGGAAATATTGAAAAATTCTGAATTTTTGGGTAAAAATCTATTTTGTTGAGTATAGAGTGATTAAAATAAATTAGTTTATTTTAATTACCTAGGAAAAATAAAAGAAATCGAAAAATTTGATTTTTCGGCATTCCTCTGTGTTACCCAGAAATACTGCCTAAAACCCATCACATATCACAAAACAAAAACTCATTGCACAATCTTTCATACACGAGCACATCCATGAAAACACTCTAAGCTATCATTCAAACACTCACATAATACATATGTTCAAACATACGAATATACATATTATTACGAACGCCAATATCATAACTTTAATAATCCTTATATCTTTCATTTATCAAACAAATATACTTAGTTTCCTATTTTCTATTTGGAAACCTTTGATACAAAATATAACATCCCCAATCTGGGAGATGCTACCGGAAGTGAATATGCCGTACTATCCCCATGAGCAGTGGCAGAGCCACTTAGGGTCTAGTGGGGGCAGTTGCCCCCACTAGACCCACAAGTTTTTTTTAAAAAAAAAAATTATATATGTATATATATTAATATTATAAAATATAAATAATTAAACAACACTCATAAATACATTATTTTTTAATTTTTTGAGTTGTATTTTTTAATATAATATATAGGCCCAAGCCCAAATTAATTAAAAAAATTCCAATACACTTTTGTATCAATCTTATTTCTTAAACATATCTAAAATAATTATATTTAATTTATATGTGTATAGATATTTGATTATTTTTCATTTTAAATCAATCATTTATGTGTTTTTCCATTTGCAAAAGAATAGGGATTTCATTACATTTAAATAAAAATAAAAATAAAAATAAATATGTTTATACTTAGGTTTGGTTATTGATCTTCTAATTTATTGATATATTTGTAGTGATTCTTTTACTAAATCACCTCGTTTATAGTTGTTATGTATAAAATATTCACATATTAATATAAATATAATTATTTTGTATATTTATTTTTTATTTATAGTTGTTCAAAGCACAAATGTTGCGTTTTAGTACTAGGCTTTTAATAATTTAATTAAAAAAGTGATTAAATCTATAATAAATTAGCGGAAATTTAGTATATAATATACTACATTAACTTAAAATACATAATTTTAAAAATAAATTCTTACTTAAATTTTTAGGGTAAATTGGTATTTTTTAGAAATTATGGATAAAAATATAGTTCTGAAAATTTTGGGTTAATTTATAAGTTTAGAAACTAACGGCTATTTCATAATTTTCAAAAGTATAAGGATCATCTTGTAATTTCAAAAAATATGTATGAATTAATTATATATTATTTTGGTTATAAAATTTTTTTGCCCCCACTAACTAAAATTTCTGGATACGCCACTGCCCATGAGCCTCTGACATTCTAACAATATTAAACTCATCTTATGTAAAAACTCATCTTATGTAAGAACTCATGCACGGGACCGATGCCCAACTCAACATCAAGATCTCTTAATGCTTTACAGAATAAAAACTTGAATTCATTACATAACTCAACTTTAAAAATAGACTCTTATAAGTTTTTACATGAATATTCTTTACTAACAACTATATGATGCATAACTTTTACTGACACTGACTTAACTGACTCTGATTCAACCTGGTGGACTCAACACCCCAGTGACTGCTTTCAGTATCCATCCTCTAGAGCTCGTCCTCCGGGTATTCTTGTAAAACAAAGAAACTAAGGGTGATGGTTAGACCGTTATACGATCTAAGTGAGTGGACATGAACTGAAATACTGTTATAAAAATATTAGGTTCTTAAATCCAAAGTTAAAGAAATAACTTTATACAAAAACTTTTTTCTGTCTGAAAGATCTGGGTTTCTTCTGAAAATCTCTTCTAAACTTTTTCTGTAAAACTTATCTTTTCTGTAAACTTCTTATAAAACTATTATTTTCTGAAAACTTTCTTTTATAAAAACCTTTCTGAAAACTGTGTCTGTAAACTATTTCTGAAATTTGTAACTATCTATGAAAACCTGACGTATGGAGGCATTACGTATCGTCGTCACCCCATACGCCTAACTAGAGCCAGTAATGCAAATCCATGACTTTGGGGCGTCATGTATCGCCGTCCCCCAAATCATTCACTCATATCCCTGAAACTAGTGGTATTGAGGTGTTACGTACCGCCGTCCCCCAAGCCACTAAACTAGAATTATGGGTGCGGATCTATGCTACCCGCCAAGCTCTGAAACTAGGATCTAGGGGCTTTTGTCATCCATATTCCTGAACTAGGATCTGGGGGCATTACGTATCGCCGTTTCCTCACTCATTTACATGTGCACATGTGCTGTCCGTCAATTCCATATCTGTACAAGTTACATACTGAGATGGGTTTTTCCCCTATGCCTCGAAAATCATAAATCACAAGCTTTTAAAATTTCTTTTCTAAAACTTTTCTTAAAAACATACTTTTTCATAACTAAATGTAATAAAACCGGCTAACGCCCAAAGTGTGTAAAAATTTGTCTGACATGAAAAATACGAAATGAAAATCAAGTAAAAAGGAAAGTGTCCACTCACTTTCTTATGGTAAATCGAGAGTGATTCACGGTGTGGGCGACCTTCTAGTATCCTGGCATCAATCTAAGGTCTATACAATAGTTAGTTTCCATAACTCGGAATATCTTTATATGATATAAAAGAATATACAATACATGGACACATAATCTTTTCGAAAATTGGAGATATCTATGGCATCTATGAATTTTACGGACTTAGGTTTGGAGTTATGCAAGTGCGGTAGCGGAAACTTATTTTATGTTAATCGTTAGAAAATTCACTACATGATACCCAACTTTGGAAATTCGTTACAATTAATCGGAAATTAATCTGAAGTTGAAATTTTAATAAAATGGTCCTTAATGTATCAAGTTTATGTTGGTTTCTACAGATCTCAATTCCGATTTCAGAAACTCAAGTTATAGACCGAAGTTCAGGGGCTGTCTAACTGAAAAACTGGGCACTGGGGCAGCAGGTCGCTCTACTTCAAAAATTCGGTCCAGTCTCGTCTTAAGTCCAAAAATTATACATTTGGGATATGTTACTACCTTATATGTCTAGTTTATCCATAAATTTAGGCTTCATCAATCGGACATCATAAACTTGACTTACAAGTAAATCTTTACAACCTGTCCGGAATGTGACTTCACTAAAATTTACTGCCCAACGTACCAATTTCACCACTCTCTTAACTTTATTTAATTTTCAAAAAAGCAATTCTTATTACTCTTATCACCACCCATTAACAAATATTATCAATTCACAAAACATACTTTTCCAACACATTCATACAAAATAAGCCAAAGACTTTAATTATTCACCTTTGAGTTATTAACTCCAAACAATTTAAAATCATGCTATAACATCTTTTAATACATGAACTTTAACAATTTATCATCAAATCAATAAAAGCAACTCCCCCCAATATGTTAAGAAATTTAGCTACATACCCATTTTTTTCCACCTTGGAAATTTTTATCCATAAACGTGTCTTGATGCCTAATTTGTACTCAATCCTTTCAACCAACAAAGCCCCAATTTTATAGGGTTTATGGGTGGGAAAATTCAAGTGAAGAATGCATGCTTATTTTCCAAAATAAGAAGAAAGAAGGATAAGAAGCTTACTTGTTCAAGAAAAACTTGAAAGTTCATATTTCCTCAAAAATACACTTGAGAGTGAAGAAAAATTGAAGACTTCCCTTGAAGCTCCATTCACGTTTTTTTTTTGTTTGAAAGAGATGAATGAATAGTGTGCTATTTATAAACTAAGGGGCTGATTTTTTTGTGATGAAGTGAGTGGCTCAAAATTTGCCACATCACATAAATCAAGTCTATTCTCGAAATTACTGTAGCATCCAAGGAAATCATAATTTTTGACTTACTTATGGTTCGAATTTGGAAATTTATTCAACGTGGAAATTGTAGGTCTTGGTCTTAGATTTCTGGCGATATAAAATTCATAAAAATCGGAGTTTGTATGAAAATGTTACAGCTCAATTACAAAAAGCTATTCGAGGTAGAACGTAAACTAAGTTCCATGTCAAAATTTCAAGGAATCTTCTGAAAGTCCCAAATGTCATTTTATGAGCACGTACTTGCTCGAACATAATTTATATCAAGTATTATACCTCCAAATCATAATAATCGTCAGGCTCTGGTATCGTAAGAGTTGTCAGGTTCACCGAATGTTACATAAAACTTATTAATTACACATATTCATTTAAAAAGCATTTCAGTTATACTCATTCCTTATCCTGCTTAACCTCTTCAATCTCTATACAAATAATCACATATATAAAAAATAGCTACTTATTCATATACCGTATTCATACTAACTAATGTCAAATCAGAAATCATGGTTTGCTCCATTTGCCTATTCCATATAACAAACCTATACATACCTTATCATCAAACACATATACAAATATATGTTCATATACTTGTACATTACCTATTCATTTACTCACACGTAATCATATCATTACAGGTTCATACCCTTACGTACATCTATACATACACATAGACATTATGCACATCAAACATTTCACTTCACATCAAAGCATTAATAAAAATTCATACCTGTGGCAGTCGATAAACTTAACTATACGTAATCTCATACCTGGTACTCAAAATCGCCTCTTAACTGTTCTATTTTATCCTAACACGTTAGTCGTCTATATTTATGTATATATGTATGTGTATGTATAAATATTTTAAACACAAATTCACCAATTCAAGTTCTCGTCGCATGGGTTACTTATCTGACTTCAAGAGCACTCCAGGTCCTTGTCAAGTCTGCCAAAATAAATGGCGAAACATTGTTAGAATCGTAACTTATGAAATTCTCAACTTAACTTTGACAAAGTGCCGGATCTTTCTGGGACGAACCAAGCAAGTTTGATCTCAACACTTTCAGTTTCAGTAGTCTAAAAACATCATTATATACTAACTCAAGTCATCAGTTAACTTAAAATCTTGGTTTACGTGTTTTTGGAAAATCTTCCTAAAACGTTTCCACAAACGCTACGGAAGGGTCCCAAACCCTCCGAACCTACCCGGATTTATCCAAACATATTCGTAATATCAAATATAACTCATAACTATCGTTAAAATCAAAGCACATCATTCTACGTAAAAATTCACTTTCACAGAAACTTGCATATTCTATCGCAGTAATCAAACTCGTTCCGTTTTCACTAGAATTCTATCAAATACACATATTCAAAATACTAATACTCAAAAAATTCATTTTATATCATTACGCTACTCTAGAAACTACTGGATGCATCCGAACATTTAACGGAAAACTTGAAATTTATGGATTTTTTTCGGGAGGTCTTACCGAGATTTGGAGGCCATATACGGACTCCAAACGATCCCACGAATGCGCTGGAATCGATGAAATTTTTATCAGAGCTACTATTCATAGCGGTTCATTATTCATCTGAATCTTCCTCTCTTGTTTCACATTCAACCGAGCAAGGATCGAAAAAATTATATTTGCCATCTTGTAGTACTCTCTAAGAGCTTCGATTTGGTAGGTGGCTCCGGTAGTAAGATAAAGCGACAAGCCGAGATCGAATGACCCATTATCATGCATCTCTTTAGATTTCTCGATGGTGCAGGCGTTTCTGGCTTTGCCGCCAGCCACCATTGGACGCTGGGTGGCCGTGCATCTCTCCTGGTGCAGTTGCCACGGCTAGTCGTGGTTGCCTGGCCGCCGATGCTCCATGGCAGTAGCTGGGTCGTTTTTTAAGACGAGGGTCATTTGGGGGAAGTTGAAAGCTTATGCCATTTTTGCAATTAGAGGAAACTATGGGCTATATATAAGAAAGTTTCTGAAATTTATGTTCTGGCCCCCGTGAAATTACAATCAGATCCCTACCATGGAACTTTCTAGAAAATTCACATTTTAAGCCATTCTGATGGAAAATACGAAAAGTATTGAACATGAAAGTTGTTCGTCTCGGATAAACGAGTCTGATGGTTTAAAAATCAACTCAATCGGAGTTCGTTTGCTATCTTTATAGTGGAGACATGATACTTTTACGCTTATAGCGATAAAATAAGAGATAGTGTAACTAGTTCTCGAAACCACACATTTCCCAATGCGACGAATCTTCACTCTAAAATATTCCCTCCTATTTTTTAACACATGAATTCTAATTTTTTAATACCATCTCCTTCTAAATCTTTCACTTTAATTCGAAAACTTTCCCGTACTGTTCCGAAAAACCCGGGATATTACATCCTCCCCTCCTTATAAAAATTTCGTCCTTGAAATTTCTCCATCCTTACGTCCAACTATTCGAAATCGAACACATGTATGTTACAATCTTATCCATATTCGGCAATCCTCTCACTTTACACATTTTCAAGGGTCACGTATTTCATACATCATTATCATTCATGCTATTTTAAAATAAAACACATCGAATCAAACATTTCATGCGACAATCAAATCAAACTTGTCATTTCAATCCATATTCATTCAAAGAAGCTTTCTCAGCCATTTCGAATTCATCCACCAGCAGAAACCAAAAGTCGAACAAGGATTCTATGTAGCCAATCACATACATCATCCAAAACGAGGAACATAGCACATTTTCTTTGCACGCAATCCAACATAATATCAAAACGAAAACTTAAGGCGAATTTTATACTATCTATGTCATCCACAATCAAAAACGTTGGTACTCCTCTTTGTGAACGTGCCAAAGCTGTCACAATGAGAAACGATAATGACCCAAAACCCAGGAGTCACTATTGAGTGATCGACAATGAGTTGTCTACCTAATGAATATACGTAGGCGAGAACGTGCCAAAGCTGTGAGCTGAAATATATTCATGGGGTCCACCTTTCATGATTATGTTATGATTTGATTATCACATGTTTTGTATTCTGTTTGGGGATTATAGTTTTGCATGAAATAGTGGGAGGGGTCTTTTTAGATTAAAAATCCATGATCTATTTAATGTTTATGATATAATATGAAACTGTTTTTCTACTGATCATTGATTCGCTGTTTATTTCATAGAATTGCGATGGTGACACCTTCAACCAATCCTTTTGCTCGTATGCTTGATACGAATAAGCTTAAAGGGGCCGAGAACTTTATGGATTGGGATATAGATTTGAGGATTTTCCTCGGATTCGAAAATTTGGGATATATTTTGGAGGGTCCATTATCGCTTGCTATATCTCCAAATTCATCGCCTTGAAAGATGAAGACTTTCCGTAAATGGAAAGATGATGATTTAAAAGTTAAATCATTTGTTCTCAGTTCTCTTTCTTCTAAACTAAAGAGGCAATATTTTGAGATGCACAATGCATATAGCATGATGACACAACTTCGTGAATCGTTCATGAACCAAGAACAAGTCGTGGTTCATAGTGTTGCAATGGAACTGTTCATTCTAAACTTGATGAGGGGCAGGCTGTGAGCCCGCTTGTGCTTCATTTTATCGAGCAATTGAGGCGCAGTGACTTCCCTTTAATGATACTCTATGACAGAGTGTCATTCTCAGTTTACTCCCGGCGTCATATCACCAGTTGAGCATGTACTTCAACATGAATGAGATTCACTGCTCTTACCGTGAGTTGCATATGATGCTTCTCACATCGGAGGAAGATTTAAATAAGAGAGTTTTGACTCGCCTTCCGAAACCCACTTCACTTTCCACTTCTTCCCATTCCAAGTCGAAGGGGAAAAAAACTAAAGGAAAAAAGAAGAAAGGTTTCAATTTTCTTCTGTAGGCTAAGGTAGCGAAGCCTAAAAGAGCTTCTGAAGATAAGTGCCACCACTGCCAGAAAGTCGGGCACTGGAAAAGAAACTGCCTAGACTACCTTGCACAGATAAGGAGGGAAAAAGCATTGATATCAGGTACTTTTATTTTTCTAAAATTGATATCTCATTGGCTTGTGAAGCTATGACATCTAATTGGATTTTAGATTCTGCTTGTCCTATTCACATTTGCAATACATTTCAGGTGCTGACGAAAAGTAGACGGTTGAAATCTGGGGAGATGCAGTTGCGATTCGAGAGTAGCGACTCTTTGGATGCGGTTACAGTGGGCATATGTGAGATTCCCTTATCCAGTGAGAGACTTTTGTTAAATGAATGCTATTTTGTGCCAGGATGTGTGGCAAATATTATGTCTATTTTTGTATTAGATACTGTAGGATATAATGTAAATATTAAGAATCGTTCTTTGTATTTATATGATAGAAATGATATTCAGATCCTTTGTTGTCCAAATGAGCATGGTCATTATATATTACGTACCTCACAAGATTTCTTAATACTTGAATTAATAAATGTAAACAATCTGATAATAAATAATATTGAACTATGGTATATAAGGTTAGGTCATATAAGCGTGAAACGCCTAACCCAATTGGTTAATAATGGTATGATACATGATCTCACCATTGAACCTTATCCAACTTTCGAATTTTGCATTCGGGGTAAAATGATCAAAGCCCCATTTTCAGGTTTTGGACACCGAGCCAATGGCCTATTATAACTCATACATTCTTATGTATGTGGTCCAATGAGTCAAATTGCTCACAATGGTGTGGGAACACAGGAACTGGGCGACGCATGCTGTCCCGGGCTCGCGGCCCGGTCGGGAGTACGGAGTAGCCACGGGGGACTAAACTAAAGAATAATGGAGTCGCCACCCGGTGTGAACCGGGAAAATAAGATTTAAGGCCGCACTCACCCCTCACAAGGGAAGACCTCAAACCGTTGGGTTCGGAATGGTCCCTTACTTATGCCACTTGTAATGACAGGATTTATGTAATAATTTAATCAGGCTTAAGTAGCACTCATTTCCAAGAGTATCATGCTTCTAAATTCACAGGTACAAAATAAAACTTATACATACATTTCACATATATCTCACATCTAAGAACACATGCCTGAAAATACCTCAAAGTAACAACGAACATACAACTTCATTCAACATATCATATTCATGAAAAACACAAGCATACATAATAACCGCACAAGCATACATGTGAGCACTTTTCCAAGTGATACGTGGAATTGTATCCCAAGTACAGACCGCATTACCGTCCATTCGGAATCGGCTACGGAATTTATGTTTGGGTTTCCATCCAATATATCACAAGAAATAATACTCCAAAGTCATCATGGCATAGGTATATGAATCGTAATGCGTTAAATCAAGACTAAGGCACATGACGCAACTAATGGAATAAACATGCTTTTCATTATTATGTGCACAAAGATAAGAATGACTATGTGTGGTTCCATAAAAAAAACACCTAATAAACAATTATACATGGCATGTGATGAATATGTCTCAGTTCAGTGTGTTCGCGTTCGTGTAGCGTTCGTAAACGCGTTTGAACGGTAAACAGAAGGTTCGCGTTCGTATGGCGTTTGATAACGCGTTCGAACATAAATGAAACAGAATGCTCATGTTCGTATAACGTTTGTTAACGCGTTCGAACGTAAATGAAACAAAATGCTCACGTTCGTATGGCGTTCGTGAACGCGTTCGAACGGAAATGAGACCTGATGCATGATAAGGCAAAATGCATGCGCGTTTGAGTTGCGTTCGTAAACGCGTTCGAACGGGAACAGACCTGATGCATGAAATGGGACGCAATACATAAACAAAAAAATAAAGGGGCGCGGCGAAGTACTGCCATAAAGGTGGCCTTTTGGGGCTCTTGGTCTCTCAAAGAGAGGACCTTTCGACCAACATACTAAGCCCATGCGCGTCACATCACAACACATGAAATAAAGACAATAAAAGTGTGGGACTTGGTATGCCCAATTGAACGTACATTCAACCCAAACACACTTCGTCCAGCGCGGCGAAGTAGTGTCACAAAGGTGGCCTTTTAGGCTCTTCGTCTCTCAAATAGAGGACCTTTGGACTAACTCACTAAGCCCATGCGCTCGATCGCATCATACATACAAAAATAGAGCCAATCATATCAAAACCAAGTATGCCCGATTGAACACATCTCACATCCAATCCGAACACACATCAACCGGCGCGGCAAAGCGTCGTGGTAAAGAGTTTTAACCCCTCCCCATAAGGGATCTTTCATTCCACTTACTAAGCCCATGCGCTTGATTGAACCATGCATAAAAAGATAAAGACAATAATATCAAACTAAGTATGCCCGATTGAACGTATCTTGCATCCAACCGAACACACATCAACCGGCGCGGCAAAGCATCGTGGTAAAGGGCTTTAACCCCTCTCCATAGGGGATCTTTCATTCCACTTACTAAGCCCATGCGCTAGATTGAATCATGCATAAATAAACAACATACAGAATTCAAGTGACGAAAAATAAACAAAAGCAACACAAAACAAAAGAGGGTGCCGTTTACTCAAGCGGTACGTGGAGTTGTGTCCCGAGTACAGATCATATTACCGTCCATTCGGAATCGGCTATGAAATTTATGTCCCGGTTTCCATCAGATATACCACGAGAGTTGACACGTCTCTCATTTTATTCCACAGCCACAACATACTACATCTCATAATTCATGCATATTTATCTACTCAAGGGCCACAACATGCATTTCAACATGACAATCATGCAAGTAATATTTAATAAATAATAAAAAAAAACGAGTGTGAAAGATACCCTCAGGTCTAACCTTTTTGCCAACTTTCAGGCTTGCGTTTCACGGACATCGGAAGGGTACAGCTCCTCAACTTCTCCGGTTCACTGTTTAGCGTCCTAGCTCACTGCTTTGCTGTTTTGCTTGCGGTTCGAACTCCGTTCTGCTCTTGTTCGGCCCCTGTTTTGCTGCTCACTGCTCAGGCCACCTGTTTTGACGTTTCAATGAACTGTTCCAGTTTGTGTGGGTTCTTAGTGCAGTTGTGTGTGATTATTTTAAGGATTATGAATGCAGTCTCTTATGTTACTGTTTTTAAGATTTTTAGGCAATGTTTTAAGTGTATTTTTGCTGCTATTTTTGGGGTTAAATTATTGCTGTTTGGGCGTGATTTAGGGACTGGTTTGGGTCAGTTTTGGTGGGAAGGGGGGCTGCTGTTCGGGGGTACTTTAGTGGCTGTTTGGGGCGTGTTTGGGCTGTCGTTGGGGGTATATTTTTCGGTGATGTGTGGAGGCTTAGGGGGTTGCTATTTTCGGTGGTGATTATGAGTTGTTTTGGTGGTTGGAGGGGGTGTGAATGTCTATTGCATTTTCGGTAATATGAGAGTGTTTGAGGGCTTGTTGTTTTCGGTAATGTGAGAGTGGGGGTGAAGAGAGTTGTTTGTTATTATGTGTATGTGCTAAGGGTTGGAAATTCTTTTCTTCCTTTTTGTTTGTGATGGGCGTGAACTAGGAGAGCCAATGCCTTGGAGAGGTGTGGTTTATATAGAGAAGGGTTAGGGCTTCACCTTGTCTCACAAGGAAGGGATTTGGTGCATTAAAGGGAGGATTTGATTTGGTGTTGGATAAGGAAAAGATTAGATTGAGGGGGGACAAATCTTGGCTAGAATAGGAAGTCAATATCTTTAATTTGTTATGATTGATTTTAATTAGGCATGACATCTTGTTAATTTAGTATGTGATTTGTTTAGTTAGGAAGTTAATATATTTGATTTATCTTCATTAGGTATGATTATATTTTGTGTTTTATTTAATTGGTAAATGGTTTAAATATTTTATTTAATATTTAATGTTTAATTTAATTAAATTGGGATGTGTTTTATGGGCTTTGGGGAGCTAATTGGGCTGGGGTGCGAGGTAGCAGCAAAACCAGAAACACCGACGCCGTTCGAACGCCAATTCGAACGCCACACGTATGTCCGCAATCTGCCTGACGTTCGAACGAAGTAACGAACGTAGCACTAACGAAGACAGTGAGCTTGTGAAATAAACTTGATGACGTACTTATTCTGAATTTCCCCTTCCGACCTCCGTTTCCCGCAATATCCTTAGCTAAAAAGGTAGTGCCTCCAACTGAGACTTATCATCGGGTTTCACATGCAAAAATGCAATGCCTACAGTCGCCCCTACTTTGATGGGACTTGTGTAATGTGCAACAGTGACAATCCTATCAAAGTTATGCAATGCATTTTCACTTACCTGGCTCGCCCACTACCACTTGACTTTCCACATGTTGAGTTGATTTAGGTGGTGAGGTGCTGCGACCCCTGGTTCATTCCCGAACCGTGTTGTGATGTGGTCCATTCCCGAACTGTTGCCGTAAGGTGGTCCATTCCCAAACCGTTACTGTGAGTTGGTCCATTCCCGAACCGTTACTGTGAGGTGTTCATTCCCGAACTGTTATCGTGAGGTGGTCCATTCCCGAACCGTTACTGTGAGGTGTCCATTCCCGAACGGTTACTGTAAGGTGGTCCATTCCCGAACCGTTACTGTGAGGTGCTCCATTCCCGAACCGTTACTGTGAGGTGTCCATTCCCGAATTGTTACTGTAAGGTGGTCCATTCCCGAACCGTTACTGTGAGGTGTCCATTCCCGAACTGTTACTGTAAGGTGGTCCATTCCCGAACCGTTACTGTGAGTTGTCCATTCCCGAACTGTTACTGTAAGGTGGTCCATTCCCGAACCGTTACTGTGAGATGTCCATTCCCGAACTGTTATTGTGAGGTAGTCCATTCCCAAACCGTGCTTCCATTCTTGGAGTGTCATTCCCGGCTTGTTCATTCCTGAACTGTATTTCCATTCCTGGAGTGTCATTCCCGGCTTGTTCATTCTTGAACTCTGCTCCATTCTTGGATTGCCATTCCCGGCTTGTTCATTCTCGAACTGTGTTTCCATTCTTGGAGTGCCATTCCCGGCTTGTTCATTCTCGAACTGTGTTTCCATTCTTGGAGTGCCATTCCCGGCTAAACTGATATTGATGCTGATGTGGGCCTGGCCCCTGAACTGATACTGATGTGGGCCTCGGCCCTGGGACTCATCCCCAAACTGATACTAATGTAGGCCTCGGCCATGGACTCATCCCCAAACTAATGTTGATGTGGGCCTTGGCCCTAACTGCTACTGATATGGGCCTCGCCCCCAGACTGATACTGATACGGGCCTCGCCCCCAACTGCTATTGATATGGGCCTCGCCTTCAGACTGATACTGCCGATATGGGCCTCGCCCATGTGATTCATTCCTGAAGACTGCTGACATTGTACTGTTACTGCTTCTGGTTGGCTTGCATTTGGCGCTTTCTTTTTTTTCTCCTTTGAAACCTGTTATTACAAAACAGAACAAACACGAAAGGATGTAAAATGTGTTACGTGTATGCATGCATGAATGTTCCTATCCCGTCGGGTTAGGTCTTCCGTCAATTCTTTTGGTGACTGCTTAGCCTTCTCTTCCTCAGACAAGCTACTGCTTCAATCTGTCTACGTTGATCGGCTCGGTGAACTAATTCCCTTCCAAGTCTGATATTTTCACTGCCTCTATTTCCCAATTTCTGAATGTCTATCTTATCTTTTCTGTTTGCTTATTTCGAAGGTTCCCCGTGTTCATCACTGGATTCCATAGTACCAAGGTTGAATACTTTTCTCAAATATACTCATATTGCAGAAGAGTTTCAGCGAAATGAACGTCTTTATTATTGTTGAGGAAAAGAGTTCGAACAAGTAACAAAATCAATGTCATTTAAAAAAACTGGATCAAATAGACTATGAGTAACATCTCCATCATCCGCAGCACTGCCTTCTTCCTCGGCCTATGGTTCTTCACTGTCATCCATGTAAGAAGCTTGGTGGTTGAGGGTTTCTTTTCATGGGTTGGGTATTTTATGGGAATCTATGAGATCTTGAATTTCATGCCTGAGGCGGGTGCAGTTGTCGGTGTCATGGCCATGTAGCTGGTGGAAGTGACAATAAAGGTTCACATTTATGTGTGGTGGTGGGGGGTGCGGAAGTGGCTTGCCTTCTAAGGGTTTCAAGATTCCTTGTCCCTGTAACTTTTCAAATACCTTCGACAAAGGTCTACCAAGGTTGGAGAATTGCCGGTTCCTGATGGCAGCAACCTCGACAGTAGCGGGCTTAGTCTCAGAATACCCCCCAAAAGTCCGTCTATTCCGGCCATAGGACTTTCTGTTTTCAGCCTCCTCTTCCTCAATATCCATGACAGTTTCCCTCAACTGTCGAAAATCAGAAATCATCGAAGTCATCCTCCTCAGCTTACTATAAATAGAGGGCTTGGTGCCCTTGATAATCATCTTAATTTGGTCTTTCTCTGAAGGCCGAGTCTGTATTTTCAAAAGCTAGTTTCTCCAGCGATCCACATACTCTTTGAAACTTCCTCTGGCTTCTGCTTAGTGTTCTCCAAATCACGGAGTGACAAGTCAATTTCTAAGTCTGTAACATACTGCTTCAGAAAAGCATCAGCTAGTTCCTTCCAATCTTCCTTAACCTTCTTCTCAGGGCTATGATACCAAACCACAGGTACCCCCTCGAGTGACATCCCAAACATCTTTTGGACTTGGCGCTGTGATAGTCCCATTGAACTCATGACTGAGACATATTGCTGCAGATGGACCCTCGGGTCTCCGTTCCCATTAAACTTGGCCATGTCGGGCATTTTAAACTGAGCTGGCAGCTGTTCTCCGAAGGTCATTGCCTCATAATCTAGCAAATCCTCGTTCTTACCCTTCATTTTGCGGGTAACTGTTTCAACCTGATCCCGAAGCTTCTGAAATTCTGCCTGAGACCCAATCACTCTGCCTGTTGCATATTCTGCCATGTCATCATCAAAAGTGGGGACATCATCCCCCAACCCATTCGAAGGCTCATCACGCCTCACATTCTCAGAATTTCCCCCGGCACGGGGCACAGCCATATTTGTCATGGCAGTAGTCAAGGCTTGCAACTGTTCAGTAATCTTGGCGAAGCCATTTTCCAACTGATCTATCCGGGATACCTCAATATCTGATTCACTCATGTCTGTTCTCAGTATTTTGGTGAGTCTTCCATTTTTTCTAACCCAACGGGAATCTATGATGGCTTTCAGAATACAAGGGTTAACATGATGTATGTATGCATGGGGTGCATGAGATGCATATATAACATACTAAATCAACTAAAATTTTCAAACAAGATGGCCCACTACCATTTTAGAAGCTTTTGGGCTAACTTTCATAGGAATGAACTCGTCCCAGTTTAAACGGCCCAATGAGTTCACATCTCATGACAAGGAGCCCAACTAAATCCAAATGGTAATGTTCCGAACATAAGCACAAAGAAAGATAATGCAAACATACAACAATAATTTCTACAGAATGGCTCATCAACATTTCAGAAGCTTTGGGCCCAATGGTCATAAGGTACGAACTCGCCCCAGTTTAAATGGCCCAGCAAGTCCGCATTTCTGACAATGGTCCAACTGCATCCAAATGAGGATGGTCCACAAGCACATATTCAAGGAAATAATTGTTACTTTAGCCAACCCGGTCTATGGGTGGGTTAGCAAGAGTATAGACAAAGGCTCTCACCGGTGAAGGATGGCCCACATCTAGGTCTCCCCACTCAAGGGTTCGAGCAACCAAGTGAGCGCACCCTTTTTTATACACTAAGGTACGTGCCAATGAGCTATGGTGTGTAATGGACTGTCAAATGGATTTCCCATTGTAGATTCCCCAGAGGGAAGGTGGAGCGAGGCTCACTTAAATACCCAAGCCTCTTAGGCTCTTATCGCTTGGTGTCAGGAATAAACAACGAGTCCTCCAAATTAGTCCATCGCAATAGGCTACGAGTAGATGGCCATATAGGTGCCTTCACAGCTTTTCCTTCTAGAAAGGTAGTGAATGAAGGAAGACACCAAACCATTACCAAGCCACAAAATGCCTTTGATTAAACCCTCACTTCATCCACTATAGACACGGTCAATTAAAACATAAATCCAAACATCACAAGACAATATTTCGGGGCCGATTCTCTATCCCCAGTGGAGTCGCCAGACTGTGGGAACACAGGAACTGGGCGACGCATGCTGTCCCGGGCTCGCGGCCCGGTCGGGAGTACGGAGTAGCCACGGGGGACTAAACCGGAGAATAATGGAGTCGACACCCGGTGTGAACCGGGAAAATGAGATTTAAGGCCGCACTCACCCCTCGCAAGGGAAGACCTCAAACCGGTGGGTTCGGAATGGTCTCTTACTTATGCCACTTGTAATGACAGGATTTATGTAATAATTTAATCAGGCTTAAGTAGCACTCATTTCCAAGAGTATCATGCTTCTAAATTCACAGGTACAAAATAAAACTTATACATACATTTCACATATATCTCACATCTAAGAACACATGCCTGAAAATACCTCAAAGTAACAACGAACATACAACTTCATTCAGCATATCATATTCATGAAAAACACAAGCATACATAATAACCGCACAAGCATACATGTGAGCACTTTTCCAAGTGATACGTGGAATTGTATCCCAAGTACAGACCGCATTACCGTCCATTCGGAATCGGCTACGGAATATATGTCTGGGTTTCCATCCGATATATCACAAGAAATAATACTCCAAAGTCATCATGGCATAGGTATATGAATCGTAATGCGTTAAATCAAGACTAAGGCACATGACGCAACTAATGGAATAAACATGTTTTTCATTATTATGTGCACAAATATAAGAATGACTATGTGTGGTTCCATAAAAAAAACACCTAAGAAACAATTATACATGGCATGTGATGAATATGTCTCAGTTCAGTGTGTTCGCGTTCGTGTAGCGTTCGTAAACGCGTTCGAACGGTAAACAGAAGGTTCGCGTTCGTATGGCGTTTGATAACGCGTTCGTATGGCGTTTGATAACGCGTTCGAACGGAAATGAAACAGAATGCTCACGTTCGTATAGCGTTTGTTAACGCGTTCGAACGGAAATGAAACAGAATGCTCACGTTCGTATGGCGTTCGTGAACGCGTTCGAACGGAAATGAGACCTGATGCATGATAAGGCAAAATGCATGCGCGTTCGAGTTGCGTTCGTAAACGCGTTCGAACGGGAACAGACCTGATGCATGAAATGGGACGCAATACATAAACAACAAAATAAAGGGGCGCGGCGAAGTACTGCCGTAAAGGTGGCCTTTTGGGGCTCTTGGTCTCTCAAAGAGAGGACCTTTCGACCAACATACTAAGCCCATGCGCGTCACATCACAACACATGAAATAAAGACAATAAAAGTGTGGGACGTCGGAATGGTACAGCTCCTCAACTTCTCCGGTTCACTGGTTTAGCGTCCTAGCTCACTGCTTTGTTGTTTTGCTTGCGGTTCGAACTCCGTTCTACTCATGTTCGGCCTCTGTTTTGCTGCTCACTGCTCAGGCCACCTATTTTGACGTTTCAATGAACTGTTCCAAGTTTGTGTGGGTTCTTAGTGCAGTTGTGTGTGATTATTTTAAGGATTATGAATGCAGTCTCTTTATGTTACTGTTTTTAAGATTTTTAGGCAATGTTTTAAGTGTATTTTTGCTGCTATTTTAGGGGTTAAATTACTGCTGTTTGGGCATGATTTAGGGACTGGTTTGGGTCAGTTTTGGTGGGAAGGGGGGCTGCTGTTCGGGGGTACTTTAGTGGCTGTTTGGGGCGTGTTTGGGCTGTCGTTGGGGGTATATTTTTCGGTGATGTGTGGAGGCTTAGGGGGTTGCTATTTTCGGTGGTGATTAGGAGTTGTTTTGGTGGTTGGAGGGGGTGTGAATGGCTATTGCATTTTCGGTAATATGAGAGTGTTTGAGGGCTTGTTGTTTTCAGTAATGTGAGAGTGGGGGTGACGAGAGTTGTTTGTTATTATGTGTATGAGCTAATGGTTGGAAATTCTTTTCTTCCTTTTTGTTTGTGATGGGCGTGAACTATGAGAGCCAATGCCTTGGAGAGGTGTGGTTTATATAGAGAAGGGTTAGAGCTTCACCTTGTCTCACAAGGAAGGGATTTTGGTGCATTAAAGGGAGGATTTGATTTGGTGTTGGATAAGGAAAGGATTAGATTGAGGGGGGACAAATCTTGGCTAGAATAGGAAGTCAATATCTTTAATTTGTTATGATTGATTTTAATTAGGCATGACATCTTTTTAATTTAGTATGTGATTTGTTTAGTTAGGAAGTTAATATATTTGATTTATCTTCATTAGGTATGATTATATTTTGTATTTTATTTAATTGGTAAATGGTTTAAATATTTTATTTAATATTTATGTTTAATTTAATTAAATTAGGATGTGTTTTATGGGCTTTGGGGAGCTAATTGGGCTGGGTGCGAGGTAGCAGCAAAACCAGAAACACCGACGCCGTTCGCACGCCACACGAACGTCCGCAATCTGCCTGACGTTCGAACGAAGTAACGAACGCAGCACTAACGAAGACAGTGAGCTTGTGAAATAAATTTGATGACGTACTTATTCTGAATTTCCCCTTCCGACCTCCGTTTCCCGCAATATCCTTAGCTAAAAAGGTAGTGCCTCCAACTGAGACTCATCATCAGGTTTCACATGCAAAAATGCAATGCCTACAAATGGTTTTTCTTACTTCGTTACCTTTATCGATGATGTGTCACAGCACAGTTATGTTTATCTGATGAAACATAAATCGAAAACTTTTGAAAAGTTCAATGAAATCTGAAATGAAGTAGAAAAACAGACTGGCCAATGTATTAAATGCATTCGATCTGATCGAGCCGGTGAATATATGAGTGGAGAGTTCACTAATTATTTAAAGGAGAATGAGATTATCGCTCAATACTGTCCTCTAGGCACTCCGCAGCACAATGGAGTGTCAGAGAGGAGAAATCAGACATTATTGGATATGCTCTTATCGATGTTGAGTTATACAGATTTGCCCTATTACTTATGAGGTTATTCTCTTTTAACAGCCGCTCATCTCCTGAATAAGATTCCTTCCAAATATCTTCTTACGACTCCGGATGACATATGGATCGGTAGGAAATCGAATCTTAGTTATGTTAAGATTTGGGGGTGTCCTCCATACGTCGGGATGCCTCAGTAAAATAAGCTTTTGCCTCGAGGGCAGAAGTTTAGGTTTGTTCGATATCCTTCAAATACAAAATGATATTTTTTCTATGATACCGAGTATCGAAATGTGTTTGTAGCTCGCTTCACAAAATTTCTAGAAATAGAATTTTTGTCTGAAGGTGGTGATCATAGACAGGTTGAACTTGATAAGTACAACCTGACACTAATGAACCAATGGAGGAACCTGAAGTTCAAGGAGATGAAGAACCTTCAACATACACACTCCGTAGGTCACAAAGGATATCTAGACCTTTTGAACACTTGTATTTGATACAAGAAAAGAGTCTCGATGTTCTCTTAGTTGAAGAGACTGACCCTTTTACCTATAAAGAATCAATGTTGGATATCGACTCCGTTAAGTGGCAAGACGTCATGAAATCTGAAATGTACTCAATGCATTAGAATCAAGTTTGGAACTTGGTTCCTCTTCCTGAAGGAATAGTTCCTATCGGTTGTAAATGGATTTACAACAGGAAGCGCGGGCCCAATGGAAAGGTTGAAACCTTTAAGGCCCGACTGGTAGCTAAAGGTTACTCGCAGCTATCTAGTGTTGACTAAGATGAAACTTTTTCGCCAGTTGCAATACTAAAGTCTATAAGGATTTTGTTGTCAATAGCCGTTTACCATGATTACGAGATTTGACAAATGGATGTCAAAATGGTTTTTATAAAAGGATTTCTTGATGAAGAAATCTATATCGAACAGCCGGAGGGTTTTGCATCCAGCGGGAACTCAAGAATGGTATGCAAGCTGAAGAAGTCCATTATGGACTTAAACAGGCTTCACGAAGTTGGGATCTTTGATTCGATGAGATAATCAAATTATCTAGTTTTCTCAAGAATTCGGAAGAATCTTATGTATATAAGAAGACTAGTGGGAGTATGGTGGTTCTTTTTAATTCTCTATGTTGACGATATCCTTATCATTGGGAATGATATTGGGATGATGCAACGCGCCAAAGCTTACATCTGTAAGAATTTCTCCATGAAAGACCTGGGTGAAACTTCTTATGTCTTAAGCATAAAACTCTATAGAGATAGAGAAATGAAGCTTATTAGGTTATCATAATCAACGTACATAGATAAGATCTTAGAACGGTATAATTTTGATAACTGTATGACAGCAAACATATCGTTCATACATGGCTTACATCTTTCGAAGAAGATGTGTCCACAAACAGAAGTTGAGAAGATTAGAATGTCTAATCAGTTTTATGCTTCGTGTTTGGGCAGCATCATGTATGCCATGTTATGTACTAGGCCTGATAACAGCTTCGCAATTAGTGTGACTAGCAGATATCAGTCCAATCCAGGAAATGACCATTGGATGGTCATTAAACATATCCTCAAGTATCTGAAAGGTACTAAGGAAAAGTTTATTATTTATGGATGGAACGAACTACAAGCTAATGGGTATACGGATTCCGATTTCCAATCGGATCCTGATGATAGAAAGTCTATATTAAGATTCGTGTTTACGATTAACAGAGATGCATTTTGTTGGAGAGTTCTAAACAGGGGTCGATAGTTGATTCCACCACAGAGGCAGAATATATTGCAGCTTCTGAAGCTAGAAAGGAAGCTGTATGGGTTAGGAACTTTATCACAGAATTGGGAGTAGTCCTAAGTATCGAAAATATGATTCTGTTATACTGTGATAATATCGGAGAGATTGCGCAAGCAAAAGAACTAATGATGCATCAGAATTCGAAGCATGTGGAACGAAAGTACCACATCATTCGAGAGATTGTGTCACGATGGGACATTGTCACGTGCAAGGTATCGATTGAAGATAATGTAGCAGACCTACTTACCAAGGCCATACCTCCGAAGTTATTTGATAAACATTGTTGACGGCTGATTTTGGTCTCAGGGTAATATGGGAATATCACTCCCGAGACAATCCTCCCTCAATAGTGAATTTGTTTGGTTATGGGGGACCAAAGGAAAACTTAGCAAAAGACAGCTAAATGCACCAATCAACAATGAGATTTAACGTGGTTCGGCGGATCTTGGTCCGACCTACGTCCACGGGCACAAACAGGATGATACTTTTTATTACTGAAATATGCTTCTCGGATCTTTTTTGTGTTTACAAGTCAGAGCTTGATGATTCTGATGCCCACTTTTAACCTTCAACTTGTTATTCCCTTTACCTATGCTCTACCCTCCTATTTATAATAGTGTAGAAATCATATTCCTATTTGTACAAGAATTTCCTAGTTGAAACAATTTCATTTCCCATAAGGATTCCTAGTCAAAACTGTTCCCTTTTCCCATAAGGATTCCTAATCAAAACTACATTTACTTCATTTATCCTATTAGGATATTAACTCACCAGTTTTCCTCATGAAAATAGGATAACTTGTCATCTTATCCACAATGATAGGGTGTTATCTTCTGGAGCACGCCTCGCTATATGGTCGGTCTTCATGAGGTCGGTCACAATAGTTTTTTGTACTGAGAGTGCTGCTGTCGACCTGATAATTGCCCGGTCATCCGATCTTTAAGTGGTCGGGTTAACGATCTTAAGTGCTCGGCCCCTGACTCATGTGGTCGGGTCGGTATTAATGATCCGGACCAATAAGGGAATTACCCTTTTACCCCTGTCGTGCTGCTTAAATGACATAGTGCCCGGAAAACACCATCAACATCTGTCCCCTAGTTCTCGGTTCCAACGAGTATACAAGTTGGTGCCGGGAACTATAAAAAGATGGTGTGCTGATCGCCTTGCTGGTGGTCGCTCCAGAAATCACAGAGGAAAACGTATTGGCTGCAAATCTGGTCATTCCTGCCACCTTCATGTGCTCAGTCAACGAGGATCCTGATATCTACCCGTGGAGAAAATGTTTTGCCCTTATGCTGATGACGATCGACTCGGTGGGACGTAACCCGATCCCGAGTTGAGAAGAACATTTGGCTCTGGGGGAATGTTACCTCCCCAGACCAATAGAGGGCCGACCATGTGGGAGATGCTTCGATCCCATGCCGATGATAAGTCTCTCGGTGGGACGTATCCCGACCCCGAGCTGAAGAAAGACTTGGCTCTGGGGGAATGCTACATCCCCAGTCCAAAGAAGCCGACTCGGTGGGACGTAACCCGACCCCGAGCTGAAAGAAAGACTTGGCTCTGGGGGAATATTACATCCCCAGTCCAAAGAAGCCGACTCGGTGGGACGTAACCCGACCCCGAGCTGAAAGAAAGACTTGGCTCTGGGGGAATATTACATCCCCAGTCCAAAGAAGCCGACTCGGTGGGACATAACCCGACCCCGAGCTGAATAAACCATAAGGCCTCGATGGAATAAAATCCAGATCCGAGCCGATTAACCAAGCGGTCTCGGCGGAACGAAATCCAGCCCCGAGCCGAATAAACAAGTGGCCTCGGCGGAACGAAATCCAGCCCCGAGCCGAATAACCAAGCGGCCTCGGCGGAACGAAATCCAGCCCCGAGCCGAATAACCAAACGGCCTCGGCGGAACGAAATCCAGCCCCGAGCCGAATAAACATCGGCCTCGGCGGTACAAGAGCAGACCCGAGCCAGGAAGAAACATCGATCTCGGTGGTACAAGAGCAGACCCGAGTCGGAAAGAAACATCGGTCTCAGCAGTACAAGAGCAGACCTGAGTCGGAAATAAACATCGGTCTCGGCGGGGTACAAGAGCAGACCCGAGCCAGGAAGAAACATCGATCTCGGCGGTACAAGAGCAGACCCGAGTCGGAAAGAAACATCGGTCTCGGCGGTACAAGAGCAGACCCGAGCCGGAAATAAACATCGGTCTCGGCGGTACAAGAGCAGACCCGAGCCAGGAAGAAACATCGATCTCGGCGGTACAAGAGCAGACCCGAGCCGGAAATAAACATCGGTCTCGGCGGTACAAGAGCAGACCCGAGTCGGAAAGAAACATCGATCTCGGCGGTACAAGAGCAGACCCGAGCCGGAAATAAACATCGGTCTCAGCGGTACAAGAGCAGACCCGAGCCAGAAAAAGAAACATATATTAACAAAACGGACTCGGTGGTACAAGAGCAGACCCGAGCTGTTAAACATATATCAACAAAACGGACTCGGCGGTACAAGAGCAGACCCGAGCAGTAAAACAAATATCAAAACTATTGTGTGGACCACAACAAACAAGCATAAATAAATGTCAGCCTAAGACAGAAGAGGTCTTACTCACATTTTTGGGATCCGTTGTCTTTCTTGCAACTCTACAAAGGTCACTACAAGTAAGACTCTTCTTAATACATCCTCTCTGCATCTCAGCATTCCATGCATCCGACCGGATGACTTCCGCTATCAACTTTGGTCGACCTCAAAAACAGAATGGTCTATGTACTCACTGAGATAGCCTTCTTTCACCAAGTCTTCCACCTGCTCCCGCAGGTCTCTGCACCCATTCGTGGCATGTCCCCTTACGTTATGGTAGATACAGTAAGCCCTACTATTTCCCTCCTCAATCGGGAACCTTCTCAAATTAGGCTCGGCCAACAGACATTTGTCCTGGATTTCCCGAACTATCTGGGTCATAGGTTTGTTCAGGGGGGTGTATACTGTCCTCCCCGCGACACGGTTGACTTGGACAGATGACTTTATCTCTTGAACATTACTACTCGGAGGTGTCGGTCTGAGTTTCTTCTGCTCCGGGACCGATCTCCTCAAATTTCTGATCGAATCCCACTGATTGTCTGACCTGAGTATCTTAGCCTTTTGGGTGTCTACTCCCCGGACAATCTTTTTCTCCTCCTCTATTAAGATAAACTTCCTGGCCAACTCCAGGGCAGTGGCATAATCCGATACGTCTTGAATCCTCAGGTGAGTCCACAACTTCCCGACCTTCAGACCTCCCTTGAGACTTTCTAGCGCTTCCGATGACTCGTACGCTCCGACCTCGAGCACCAAATTGTGGTACCTTTCAATAAAATTCCTCAGGGGCTCATCATCCCCCTGCTTCATCAGTCTCAATTCTCCCACCATTTTCTTTGGGACGCATGCCCCTTTGAAGTGCTGAACAAATGACTTCCTGAGTTGCACGAAGCTTCCGATGCTCCCTGGGGCTAGACTTCTGAACCACAGAATGGCAGATCCTCCCAAGGTTAGAGGGAAAACTTTACAAACGGCATCCCCTACTACTCCTTGGACCTCCATTAATAGGACAAAACTTTCAATATGAGACTTTGGATCTGAATGGCCTTTGTAGGGCGTCATGGATGGCATGTTGAAACGTCTTGGGAATTTTGCCGACCTTATTTCTTCTGTGAAGGGAGATTCAACCTCGTCATCCCGAGCATCTGATGTATCAGTTTTGGGGTTTACTCCCCACTTGGCCATTTCTTTTCTTAACCAAGACTTTATACTGCCATCTGTGTCACTATGCTGCCTCTCGCCGCCTCCTTCGCGTCTGTCACCACGGGTGTGGCGTTCCTTATGACATGAGACTTCCCGTCCAGTTTCACCATGCTTCATATTTCCCCTTCTGGTGTCGCGGGGGCTATCATAGGAAGAATATGGTGATTGTCTCCCCTCTTCTTCTTCCCACGTATCCTCCGTTTGTAAATCTTTTTCTACCACTATGGACCTCATCCCGTAGGGACCCTTCCTCATCGGTTCATCGTCATCACTCACATCGGCGACCCTTTTTCCATCTGCTTTTTCACCTCTTCCTCGACTGGTTCCGAATTCGGGTCTTTCGTTGTTCGTTTCCTCCATTCTCTCCAGTTTGTTCATCATGGATTTCAGAAGGATTTGACTTTCCTCCCTATCTTTCCTCATATTTTCCTCCATTTTCTCCATCCAATCTGCAGCCGAGCTCCCTGATGATTGGTGGTTTTCGCCTTCCGCCATCGTCTCACTACTCGAGTTGCTTTTTGTTCGATTCCCCACAGACGGCGCCAACTGTTGACGGCTGATTTTGGTCTCAGGGTAATATGGGAATATCACTCCCGAGACAATCCTCCCTCAATAGTGAATTTGTTTGGTTATGGGGGACCAAAGGCAAACTTAGCAAAAGACAGATAAATGCACCAATCAACAAGGAGATTTAACGTGGTTCGGCGGATCTTGGTCCGACCTACGTCCACGGGCACAAACAGGATGATACTTTTTATTACTGAAATATGCTTCTCGGATCTTTTTTGTGTTTACAAGTCAGAGCTTGATGATTCTGATGCCCACTTTTAACCTTCAACTTGTTATTCCCCTTTACCTATGCTCTACCCTCCTATTTATAATAGTGTAGAAATCATATTCCTATTTGTACAAGAATTTCCTAGTTGAAACAATTTCATTTCCCAGAAGGATTCCTAGTCAAAACTGTTCCCTTTTCCCATAAGGATTCCTAATCAAAACTACATTTACTTCATTTATCCTATTAGGATATTAACTCACCAGTTTTCCTCATGAAAATAGGATAACTTGTCATCTTATCCACAATGATAGGGTGTTATCTTCTGGAGCACGCCTCGCTATATGGTCGGTCTTCATGAGGTCGGTCACAATAGTTTTTGTACTGAGAGTGCTGCTGTCGACCTGATAATTGCCCGGTCATCCAATCTTTAAGTGGTCGGGTTAACGATCTTAAGTGCTCGGCCCCTGACTCATGTGGTCGGGTCGGTATTAATGATCCGGACCAATAAGGGAATTACCCTTTTACCCCTGTCGTGCTGCTTAAATGACATAGTGCCCGGAAAACACCATCAACAAACATGTAGAGTCGATGGCTATTAGAAACAATCGATAATGGCACTAGAGCAAGTGGGAGATTTTGTTATGGTGGTGCTCTGAGCGCCAATTTTATTATGTATTTCACTGTAAATACTAATGTAACATTTTATTAGGAATAAAATAAACAGTTTCTATTATATAACATTCCCTTTTATATTGTAAAGACGTAACAGACCATATAATGATTAGTTATGATACTGTTGCAAAAGCGTCGCAACTGACATTGAGTTATATCATGACGTTGTCATTCTTAGAAAGTTCCTAGTCAAGATTTACACTACTTGGTCAGTAAAGTAAACCTGTTGAGACTGGTACATGACATATATTGGAATCTTGGATTCCGATGGTTTCTCAATGAACCATGAGTCTTGGAGACTCGTATAGACGTGTAGGTGTTTATAGTGGATAAACACTGAACGACTCACCGAAGATTCTTAATGGATGGTACACCAACATCAATAAGAATCTTATCGGGTTGAGTGAGCATAATGATTCTTTGACTTGGGATACCACTGTGGATATATGAGCTATCCTCCACACTTAGATGGCAGTCACATCACCGATCTATTTAGATCAGACCTCTGTCTATTCGTTGGGTGTGGACTGGTGCTCAGGATATTCTGTGTTCATCAAGAAAAGATCCGTCAGTTCTGTGTACAGAGCATAGGGATTCAATATGGAATTAGCAATCTGTTAAATCCATGGGCCCGTGGTACACTGTAGAAATAAGTTCTAAGTGTTTTTATGGGATTGCTAATAGAAACGTCAATGTGACTATATTTATAGAGATTTGACGTTTATATCTATATATTTGGAATAATCCGGATACGTGTGACGGTGGGATTATATGTATGCTATGACCTCAAACTGTATGGTTCAGAGAGTTTTCACGGGTGGGTAGATTATGGACACAAAATTGATTTCGTGACGGATATGTCTGAATTTAGAGAATCTCACTAGTGAAATATACTCGTAGAGCACTAGGGCAACTTTTATGAATAATACTAATTATTTATAACTCGTTTAATGGTTAAACAAAAAATACATGCTAATGGACCTAATGGTCATTTCTTAATTAATGTGTATTTGTATTTAATACTTGATTTTATTAAATGCACATTAATTAAATATCAAATTGTGATATTTGACATATATCATTAATATAAGTATTTGGGATATTTAATGTAAATATAATACATTTATTTAAGATATCTGTATTTAATGATTAAATAATTAAATTAATTAAAAACTAAATATCTTTGTCAGGATTTTGTTTGGTTATCTAATAACCAAGTAAACTTGTTCCAATCAAAATGAAACAAATGAAAAACTTTATATTGTTATTCACGGCAATGACAATAAACAACATATAAAAAAAAATTGTTTCATTTTCAACAACAACACAAGGTTTCTAAAATTCACTAAGTAAAATATTTAGAGGAAAAAATGAAGAACAAAAAGGAAAAAGCTTGAAAAGCTTGGAGTTTTGTAAGTTATTTCCAACTTTCTTCAACTATGAAAGTATTTCTTTGATTCTATACTTCAACTTACGTAGTTTAGAATTTTCTCTAATATTAAATTATGTGAATTATTGTGTTGAAAACTTGTTTGAAGGTGTTTAAAATGTATGTTTAATAATTAAGCTTAATAGGAGTGATTAAGCTTATTTTGATTAATTAGTAATCAAGTTGTCATTCTAGAGTTTTAATCCCACTCAATTATAACCTAGAATTGTTATTAAGTTATTTCAAGTGGTGAAACTTGTTTGGTGTGTTAAAGAATTGATTAAAGTATTGAATTAAATCAATTTAGTGTAAATTCGACAATTTGAGTAATTTGTGAAATTAGGGTTCTAAACCTAATACAATTTTGGGTATTTTCATATATGTTACATATTCTGATGTATATATCATGTATATCAAATTTTTTGATTGATTGGATTTGATCTTGACTTGTTTTGAGCAAATTGGGCCAAATCGCAATTAATGAAAAATTTGGAACCTTTAAGCATTTTTGGTTTTTAGTGGGGATCATGTAGCAATTTGTATTTTGATGTGTTGGACATGTTAGAAATCATTTTAGAAATCATTTGGAATCATCCAAAATTTTATTTGAGAATTTTATTACTAAAATGATCATATTATAAAGTTTATGGGTAAATCGACAATTAAAGGAAATTTGATTTTTGGATTAAAATTTTAGATTTTAAGTATTGACTAATTTAATAAATAAGTTTATTTAATTGATTCAAGAAAAAAAAATATTGAAATCGAAAAATTCTGATTTTCGCGTTCTGCTGCGCTAACCCGGTAATTCCCTATATAACCCCAACATATTTTGGATAATGTTATTCCATATCATATATGTAAACGACATCAATATCAACTCTATATATATATATATAATATATATATATATATCTAATGGCACATACAACATTGTATGGCTGACAACATAATATACATAACTATCACAGCACTCAAAAGATTTGTGACTAACCATAAACTTACATACATGCTTGTAACGAACATAAACTTTTATGCAAACAAATACATTTATCGTCACAACTAGAAGTGACTTATAATCATACATGTTCTTATGATATTGATAGTCTGAAATCTTTTGATCTCTGTCATCATTCTAAATAGAAAACGTAAAACAATCTCTTTCAAAAACCATTTCAAAAATACATTTGAAAAACTCTTTCACTGTAAACAAAATCAATTTTGAAATCCATTATCGTAAATCCATACCGAGCATCCAGCATAACTCATTGGACTAAACATAAACATCGCCCAATGCCCGAATCACGCACACAGATCGGACAATGAACGAAACGATCCCCTGGCGACAGAGAGTCGGGTCGGCCCACTGCAGTTGGGCAAACCCCTATACAAGCATCACGGAGGGTCAAAAACATAAAATCATCAAGCACCGTGACAGAAACATATCATATCGTATAATATCATAAATAATGTCGAAATGCATCAAATCAAAATGTAATTCTTTTGAAATCATTTTCCCCCAAAACATAAATGTGTAAATCAAAAATAAATCTTTAATGTAAATTTTTCAAATTAAATATCGATCGTCCACTGTTCATTCGCATGCACAGACCGGACAGTGTACTGACTATGTCGACAGGGTAGTGAGCCAACCATTTTCTGATGGTCTGGACCCCATAATGAGCATCCTGTGGGCCAATCCGGAATGAAACATATACAAGCACCATAGCTGGTCAAAATATAAAATCATCAAGCACCGTGGCGGAAACAGATTTTTGAACGTCTCGACGGAAACAAGTTTTATAGTTTAAAAATATCAAAATCATTTTCGAGCATCGAGACAAAAACATATCATCAAGCACCCCGATGGAAACATATCGATAAATCTCAAAACATGAAAACGTGAATCAAGCGTCGAGGTGGAAACATTTATTTATTTTTATAATCAAAATCAAAACATCTGAAATCTTTTTTCTTTCTTTTTTCCTTTTCTTTCTCTTTTCAAAATACTTTTATACCAAAAATCAAATACCAAGTTTTCAAAACATGGTTCAAAATATCAGTTCATAATTCAGACTATCAACATCATAGAATTATTCGTACCTCAAAATACCTGGAAATCACATTACTTACTTATACATATACATATATAAACAACAAACTTTTAACTTAATATACCCACACACACAAAGATATATATATATATATATATATATATATATATATATATATATATATATATATCATAGTATACAAACATCTACCGACAATCTGAATTATCTATATCAATCAAGGTCATAGCACATCATACCATATACCTTAAATCAATTAGCAAACATAAGACCTATATAGTCTATACGTAGCAGAAAACTTATTCAGACAATCGGATACCTTGTAGTTGCAGTCACCGACACCTATACCTTTCCTCTGATACCATAACTGTAACACTCCGCCAGAGGCAGGATATTACCGTCAGGAGACAAGATTGACCCATCTACATAAGCCTCTAAATTTATGAAAATCATGTAAGTGTTCCTAGAACATGCCAAGATCATCTAAGAGTGATTCGTGTGTGAATAAAATCAAAAATAAGTTGCGGAGGACTTACATTGATCGGTTGAGTTCAAAACTTTTTCTTGGATAATGGAAGCTTCAAGCCCTCTTAGTTGTTCCAAACTCATGGGTGAGTCTCCATATCACCTTCATTTGACTCCTTAATGTGCTAGCATGCTTGAATTTTGCGACAAAATCCATGGGAGAGGGAGAGAAGCTCACGGCTTCATGAAGAAGAAGAGAGAAATGGAGTGATGTGAATAGTAACCACACACAACTTCCAAAGTTGACTAAAGTTTAAATAGTCAAGTAGAGTGTTGGAATTGGTTTGTGTAAAATACAAGCAATCCAAGCCTTTTACTCAACCTTCAAATAAATTCCAAAATCAAGCCTAACCACTTCCATCATTAGTCAAAAAATGATGTAAGTGAAGTGGGTCCCACCACTTTTAAATTCCGAATTTAAGTCGGCTAACTTGACATGCAACTTCACTCGGGCCCGGGTTCGTTTAATTCCGAATCAAATGAATTTACTGTTGCGGCGTAATTAAATCCAATTTAATTAAATAATAATGCCTAGCAAAATTATTACGAAAGTCGCTTGCGAATTAATTTTAAATTAATTTGTTCGCTAGAATTAAAATCCAATTTAATTCCGCTTTGAAATCTGATTTCAATTAATATATCCAATATATTATTTTAGCCCAATTAATTAAATTAAATAGTAAAATCCAATTTCACTATTAAATTTACTTTGCCGAGTAATTCCAAATTAATCGCGTTCTCTCTCTTTTAGTCGAATTAATCCCAGATTAATTCTTGCCGTAATTAATCCTATATTAATTTTATCTCTCTTAATTAATCCTAGATTAATAATGTTCGAGTCAAATATCATCGGTGAATCTTTGGGAGGCGACCCAAGAGATCCCTGGATATGTTGGCAGTAAATACGGTCATCGGACTATCCGAATATGTGCGTACCCAGTACCACATTTTCACCAATTTACAAGACATGGTTGGCTTCTAACAAAGCACCGCCTACCCAATTATCCAGAAATATTCTTTTAAGGAATACATGATCTTTGTCAGGCGTAGTATACGTAGTATTGCATATTACGATCCAGTATCGGATGTCATATGCTAGGCCTGAGGCTGGAATTGTGTATGCCTCTTACGAAGTACATATCGGATCTCTGGTAATTAGTCTCTATATCGGATAAACATGACCTAGTCATTTTATCCCGATGACTGCAGTACTTAAGAGAACCAGTACCGTATCCTACGTGACCATCATTTCCACTATGACTAGAGTGATACTTCCGTCTTGACATCACACCCAACACACTACGATTCTCAATATACCCAGCAAAGGCTTACAAAGAACCTGTTAAAGCCCCGGACGACCAAAACCAAAGTATACTGATTGTCACAAGTATTAGCGATGCAAGTCTCACGTTAAGACCAAATACACCTACCCTGATTCGGATTCCCATAGACACATAGTCATACTACTAATGGGATTCCGAGGGGTTTATCCAGAGCGAAGCTGTTTCCGTACCATCGGTAAACATAACCTCATATTACACTTGCATGAGTATCCAATACCCAAATATATGAGAACCATGCCGTTACGCTTCCATAACACGCACAAGTGTAATACTAGCCTATTACGCATTATCGATGTACAGTCTCGATAATACTATGACTAGGGATATTTAATGATTAAACCTTACATGGATTAATAATGTCTCATATCTTATTAATCCGGTACTAATCATATTGACTTTTATCATTTATATATCCGAGTAATCCAATTACAAATGATAAAAGATCAATTTCCTTTGTCACATAGTTAATTTGTACAGCAACACCATGTTCTGTACAAATAGTGATGCTATGGGTTATAATTGTCCAACAAATCCGGCATGATGTATCCTAAAACTGGACAACCTGGATCTCAGTCCAGCATCAAAATGAAAATGAAATAAACATAATATATTATAACGAACCTGAGGTCCATACCAACACATCAAAATCATCACCTAAGGGCTTCGTGTCCATATCATCTATCAACACTAAAGGGCTCTATGCCCACAACATTATAGGAAATCAAAACATTTACTTAATACAAACGATGTGCTCAGCACGACAAAAAAAATAATAACCAAAATATCCTAGACTTCTTAAACCTCTATAACTTCTCCCAAGACACTTGCGAGGGTGACTGCCGCTTTGGTGCTCCGCGTCTCGAGCATGACTTCCAAAACTGAAGTGGTTGACCCATCAAGAAGCCAACCTGCAAAACTAGCAAACCGGTTTAGGGTGAGTTTTGAAAACTCAGTAAGTAACCATGCTACTATAAACAAACAAGTCAAACATATCAACAGATTACAAGTTCATAGATACCAACTTTTATTATCCTTTATACTTTTCCATGATAAATTTTCAGATCTATATATTCACATTAAAGTCAATCTATTTGCCAAATATTCAAATCACATAAAGCATCGACCTGAACATCACAAACAAGTCATTTTACATCGAATCTAATTTCATTATATGTGACGCGGAGTCAAACTTATTATACTTTATTACGATTAAAAATCTTTGAAGTATTATCAAATCGATGAAACAATCACACTTCTTTCAATTCAAAATATAATTATCTTATATACATGCAAATAAAATATCGTAATTCTTATATATATACGTACATACCATTACAACTTGGCAAATACGCTTTATAAACTCTGATGTTCTCATTGGTTTCAAATCATTTATTCATTTCATATAAGCATACATGATCCATATATAACACGAGTTTTATTATACACATACACTCAGAAACATTTACGAACATCAAGTAACAAACCACGAAGCACACACAACAGCCGATACATCAAAGATCACATCATTCAAAAAATACATACATACAGCTGGCTTACACACACAGTACTCGTATGTGACTCATTACCTATTTTAGAATAGGTATGAGATGAATTCCGTCCGAACGGATCCCTAACCAACTCGAATATTATAGTACAAAAACATTGATAAATTAAAAATAGACACATATCACATAATAAAAGCACATCCATGACAACCCTCTAAGCTATCATTCGAACACTCATATAATACATAAGTTCAAACATACGAATATACATATTATTACGAACGCCAATACCATAACTTTGACAATCCTTATATCTTTCATTTATCAAACAAACATACTTAGCTTCCTATTTTCTATCTGGAAACATTTGCTATAAAACTAATTAATTACACATATTCATTTAAAAAGCATTTCGGTTATACTCATTCCTTATCATGCTTAACCTCTTCAATCTCTATGCAAATAAATCACATATCTAAACAATAGCTACTTATTCATATACCATATTCATACATAACTAATATCAAATCAGAAATCATGGTTTGACCCATTTTCCTATTCCATATAACAAACATATATATACCTTATCATCAAACGCATATACAAATATATGTTCATTTACTTGTACATTAACGTATTCATTTACTTACACGTAATCATATCATTACAGGTTCATACCCTTACATACATCTATACATACACATAGACATTATGCTCATCAAACATTTTACTTCACACAAAATCATTAACAATATTCATACATGTGGAGATCGATAAACTTAACTATACATAATCTCATACCCGGTACTCAAAATCACCTCTTAACTTCTCTTTTTTATCCTAACACGTTATTCTTCTATATTTATGTATATATGTATGTGTATATATAGATATTTAAAACCCAAATTCACCAACTCAAGTTCTCGTCGCATGGATTACTTACCTGACTTCACAAGCACTCCAGGTCCGGATCTTTCCGAGACGACCGAAGCAAGTTTGAGCTTAACACTTTCAGTTTCAGTAGTCTTAAAACATCATTATAAACTAACTCAAGTCATCAGTTAACTTAAATTCTCGGTTTACGTATTTTTGAAAAATCTTCTGAAAATATTTCAACAAAGGCTACAGAAGGGTCCTGAACCCTCCAAACCTGCCTGGATTTATCAAAACATATTCATAATATCATATATAACTCATAACTATCGTTAAAATCAAAGCACATTATTATACGCAAAAATTCACTTTCACTTGAAACTTGCATATTCTATCAAATCAATCAAACTCATTCTGTTTTCACTCGAATTCTATCAAATACACATTTTCAAAATACTAATACTCAAATAATTCATTTTATATCATTACGCAACTATTCGAAACTACTGGATGCATCCGAACATTTAACAGAAAACTTGAAATTTTTGGATTTTTACCGGGAGGTCTTACTGAGATTTCGAGGCCATATACGGACTTCAAACGATCCCACGAACGCGCTGGAATTGATGGAATTTTGATCGGATCTACTATTCACCATGGGTCACTATTCATCTGAATCTTCCTCTCTCGTTTTCTCGTGCAACCTAGCACGGATCGGAAAAATCATCATTGTCATCTTGTAGTACTCTTCGAGAGCTTCGATTTGGCGGATGCTCGGGCAGTGAAATGAAGTGACAAGCCAGGATCAAACGACCCATTATCGCGTGTCTCTCTCTCAATTTCTCACCGTTGTCAGTGTTTCTGGCGTCGCCGCCGACCACCATTGGACGCAGGGTGGCCGGGCACCTCTTTTGGTGCCATCACGACTAATAGTCGTGTTCGCCTGGCCACCGGCACTCCATGGCAATAACTGGGTCGTTTTTGGAAGCTTATGTCAATTTTGCAATTAGAGGAAACTATGGGATATATATAAGAAAGTTTCTAAAATTTACGTTCAGGCTCCCGTGAAATTACAATCAAGTCTCTGCTATGGAACTTTCTAGAAAATTTACATTTTTAAAGCCCTTCATATGCAAAGTTCGAAAAGTGTTGAACATAAAAGTTGTTCGTCTCGGAAAAATGAGTCTGATGGTTCAAAAATCAACTCAATCGGAGTTCATTTATTATCTTTACAGCTGAGAAGATACTTTTACGCGTATAATGATAAAATCGAAGATTGCGTAACCGGTTCTCAAAATCACGCGTTTTCCAACGTGATGAATCTTCACTCTAAAATATTCCAACATATTTTCCAACACATGAAATCTAATTTTCGAATACCATCACTTTCCAAATTTTTCACTTTAATTCGAAAACTTTCCCGTATTGTTCCGAAAAACCCGAGATATTACACCTTGAAAGGTCTTTGACATATATAGCATCAAATTTTGGAGGATCACACAGAAAATATGTTGGAGTTCTACGGTCCCAAGGATCGAATAATCAAGCAAGAAACATGTATGAATACAATCAACGAAGTTGCGGAATACTTACATCGATCGGTTGAGGCGATGCGGTGAAGACAAAAATTATTTTTCTGCCCTCCAACAGCTCACGGCAGTTCACTGTTTTTCTACCTCCATTCTCGGTCCTCCAAGTGTGCTCCAAGCTCCAAGCTTATCATGGTGATTCCATGCTCATGAAGTGAGTTCCCTATCACCTTTGTATGGCTCCTATGTGTGCTAGCACTCAAGAAATTTGCCACAAATTTCCCTTGCTTCTCTTTAGTTCTCGGTAAAACAGAAAACAGGAGGAAGAAATCGGTCCAAGACCGTGAGAGAGAGGGGAGGAAAAAAGAGAGAGAGATGGAAATGTGTATTAGATTAATTGTATTCCAAAAACAATTAAACATATACCATATACCACTTTCAAAAAGTCAACAAGGTTTTGGAGCCAAAATTTGGCAATTAATTGCCCAATTTTAAACCTAAATCAAAGTTTCATGCTTTTAATCGCTCTGATACCATAGTTGGAGTTCTACGGTCCCAATGATCGAATAATCAAGCAAGAAACATGTATGAATACAATCAACGAAGTTGCGGAATACTTGCATCGATCGGTTGAGGCGATGCGGTGAAGAAAAAAATTATTTTTCTGCCCTCCAACAGCTCACGGAAGTTCACTGTTTTTCTACCTCCATTTTCGGTCCTCCAAGTGTGCTCCGAGCTCCAAGCTTATCATGGTGATTCCATGCTCATGAAGTGAGTTCCCTATCACCTTTATATGG
This sequence comes from Zanthoxylum bungeanum, assembly GCA_019454045.1. Taxonomy (NCBI): domain Eukaryota; kingdom Viridiplantae; phylum Streptophyta; class Magnoliopsida; order Sapindales; family Rutaceae; genus Zanthoxylum; species Zanthoxylum bungeanum. The sequence continues at coordinate 206,386 of SKCR01029443.1, read as the reverse complement.
CTCCTATGTGTGCTAGCACTCAAGAAATTTGCCACAAATTTCCCTTGCTTCTCTTTAGTTCTCGGTAAAACAGAAAACAGAAGGAAGAAATCGGTCCAAGACCGTGAGAGAGAGAGGAGGGAAAAAGAGAGAGAGATGGAAATGTGTATTAGATTATTGTATTCCAAAAAAAATAAACATATACCGTATACCACTTTCAAAAAGTTAACAAGGTTTTGGAGCCAAAATTTGGCAATTAATTGCTTCCAACAACCCACATCAACTATTCACATCACTCAATCAATCAATGTGACAAGTTGTCACATCCCTCAAAGTGACTAATGATTTGACGCTTGATGCGACTAGCGATTTGACGCTTGATGTGACTTGCGTGCCGCACTCGAATTCGAAATGTGAATGCGCTCGTAAACAATCTCGGGCTCGGGTTCACTAATTCTAAATTAACGAATTTTCCGTTGCGACGTAATTAAATGATTATGCCTAGCGAAATCACTATTCACGTCGCTCACGAATTATTTCTAAATTAACTCGTTCGCCCGAATTAAAATCTAATTTTAATTCCGCTTCGAAATCCAATTTCGTATAATATATCGAATATATTATTTTATTGATTAATTCCAAATTAATCGTTATCTCTCTTTAATATAATATTTTATCCCAGATAAAATATCTCCGAAATTAATCCCAGATTAATTTTCTCTCTCATCTAATTAATCCCAGATTAATAAATGCGAGTCATACGTCATCGGTGAATCTTCGGAAGCGACCCATGAGATCCCCGGATATGTTTGGCAGTAAATTCGGTTGTCGGACTATCCGAACACGTAAATACCTAGTACTACGTTTGTACCGATTTACAAGACAAGGTTGGCTTCTAGCAAAGCGCCATGCCTACCCAATTCCTCCGAAATATCCTTACAGGAATATAGTGATCTATATCAGGCGTAGTATACGTAGACGCGTATTTCGAGCGTCAGTATCGATCTGTCACACATGCTAGGGTGCCTGGGGCTGGAATTGTGTCTGCCCCTTACGAAGTACATATCAGATCTCTGGTAACTAGTCTCTATATCGGATAAACATGACCTAGTCATTTTTATCCCGATGACTGCACTACTTAAGAAAACTAGTACCGTATCATATGTGACCATCATCTCCACTATGACTAGAGTGATACTTCCGTCTTGACATCACACCCAACACACTACGATTCTCAATATACCCAGCAGAGGCGTACACAGAACCTGTTAAAGCCCCTAGACGACCAAAACCAAAGAATATTGATAGTCGCAAGTATTAGCGGTGCAAGTCTCAGGTTAAGACCAAATACACCTACCCTGATTTCGGACTTCCATAGACACATAGTCATACTACCAATGGAATTCCGAGGGGTCTATCCAGAGCGAAGCTGTTTTTCCGTACCATCGGTAAAACACAACCTCCTATCACACTTGCATGAGTATCCTATACCCAAATATATGAATAACTATGATGTATGCCCTCACAACGCGCACAAGTGTAATACTAGTCTTTTACGCATTATCGATGTCCAATCTCGATAATACTCTGACTAGGGATATTTAATGATTTATCCTTCGTGGATTGATACTGTCTCATATCATCTCAATCCAGGAACAAATCATAAGGACCTCCTATCATTTATACATCTTGGTGATCTAATGACAAATGATAAGAGAGCAATCTCATTTGTCACATAGTTAATTGTACAACAACACCATGATCTGTACAAATAGTGACGCTATGGGTCATAACTGTCCAACAATCTCCCACTTGATCTATAGCCAGTCACTCGAGTGTCTACCACCCGAACTATGTACGGTAGGCTCAAATTGCTGAGGAAAGGCTTTCGTCAGCGGATTTTCATGATTATCATCTGATGCGATTTATTCGATCATTACATCGCCACGATGTATGATCTGAACGAATCAGATGAATAGTCGAAGTATGTATCTGGATTGTTGATGAGACCATTAATTCTTTAGTCTGCGCTGTAGCCTAGCTTAGCTGCTAAAAGAACTATATCTAATCTAATTAGATTTAGTATCGACCCAGAAGGCTTCTATTGCTTCCTCAGCTGCAGCAATAACCTGCATTTGTTGTTTATTCGGTAACGGTATCTTGCTTGGGAGATTTCCAGCTCACTGTTCCGTTATTCAAACTGTATAGTACCGTTTTGCTCGGTTAGGAAACTTGCAACAGTGATCCCAGTCACTTCAAGTTCTCATTCTCCATAGTTTAAGACAACATCCTTAGATCTCTAATATAATAATGGATGTTCTTAACATCAATCCAGTGATTATCACTTGGATTGGCCTGATTGTGAATACATATGCTCAAAGCGTATGAGACACCAGGTCGCGTACATTTATTCAATGTACGATTTCTCGGAGAGTATTAACAACCTTTTGATCTATCCCAGTAGATATTTATTCCTAGAATAAAGGTTGTTTCTCCCAAGAATTCTACGGAGAATTTTCTTGAAAGCCAAGCTTCACCGATTGTATTTATGGGAATATCATTTCCAAGAAATGACATGTCATCATTACTTATAGGACAGCCACTGTCAGTGCGCTCCCACTAACCTCCTTATATACACAAGAATTATTTTCGTTTTGAATTAAATCATATATCATTATGATTACATCAAAACGATAATTCCAAAAATCCTATGCTTGCTTCAATCCATACATGGATCGAATAACCTGCAAACCTTGTTTGCTAGTTTTGGTACGACAAAACCGTCAGGATGTTGTAAACATCCTCTAAAAGGTTTCCGTTAAGGAAAGCGGTTTTGGCATTTAGCTGCCATATTTCATAAATGAAACATGCAGCATCAGCAAGCATTATCCAAATGGATGTACCGTGGCAACAGTTAAAAGATTTTGTTGTAATCAACACAATGTTGATAACGATACATTTTCGCTACAAGCATAGCTTAGTACGTTGGTATGTTGCAGTCCATGTATGTCTTCCTTGAAGACTTATATAGTACCAATAGGCACAATGCCTTGCGGTACATCAACTAGTGTCTAAACATAGTTGATATACATAGAATCCATTTCGGACATCATAGCACTTTGCCATAATAGGGAGTCGATACCTTGTATCACTTCCTCATACGTAGTTAGTTGGTATACCTCAAAGATTGACATCTTTATGAGGTGAGATCAGAAACTCATACCCCAGGTTATTTTCTGACTCTCTCCGACTTACGTGGTTCTTGTGTATTCGAAGATTACTGGTATAGTTTCATCCTTGATGAACTATTTGTGTTCCATTAGGATTCGGTGCTGGAACAATAATTACTCTGATTTTCATCGAGTTTTACATCCTCCCACTTACCACTGCATATAGGTATTCCTCTTAGGAAAATCGAATGGTGAGCAACAATTACATTGTTCTCTAGTGAGTTGTATGAGTACTATACTTTGGTATCCCTAAGATAACCTACAACTTGGCACTTATCCATTTGGGTTATAGTTGGTATCATCCAAACATATGCCTAGCATACCGAAATATTCAGGAATGAGAAACCTGATTTCTTTCCTGTTCATATCTAATATGAAGTCTGTCAAACAGATTTTTATGGAACCTTATTCAAAATAAGTTTTGCACTGTTAATGCGTATCCGTTGAGGGAAAATGGTGAGCTCAGAGCGACTCATGATTAACATTATCATGTCCAACAAAATTCAGTTATATCCTGTTCGGACACACTGTCAAATTGACGTGTTCCGGGAGTAGTCCCTCATTGAAAGAATATTATACTCTTTCAAGTATATGAGAAACTTATTGCTTAAGTATTTTCATCATGGTCTTACCGTGATGATTAATACTTTAGCCGATCTGTTTGTTTACTTCGTGTCGAAACTTTAAAAGTTTCTGATTGTGTTCTAAAAGAAACACATAACCATAACGCGATGCCACATCCGTAAAGGTCACGAAATATTCATATCCACTTCTAGCATAGCTAGATATGGGCCCACCTACTTCACTATGAATAAGAGCTAACAGATCGGTGACATTTACACGTTACCAAGTAATAGTGTTTTAGGCACTTTGCCCAATAAACTAGATTCGTAGACTTTATTTGAATAGAATCAAATTTGTCCTAGTATCCACTCTTTGAAAGTGTGGATATACGAGTCTTGTTTAAATTGTGTCACATACAACAATGTCACTTATAAGTCTCTTCTGATCAAATCAATTTGAGCTATTTGTTTGTCATGTTATACTTTTGAGATTTATTTATATTCAAAATATAAATAATGTTATTCACATCTAATGTGGTTATCTCAATATCATCTTTATAAAATAAAACATTTTAGTGTTCTAGAATATAAAGGTATATCCGCAACGGATTATACTCTGATATAGAGATAATGTTTCTAGTCAAACTAGTTACATTATAACAGTTTCCTAATTTAAATATACACACCCAAAGGGTGGTTCCTAAACTTAGGTATCTACGGTTAAAACAGCGATTTTCGTCCCGTTTTCAATTCGCAGATTAATCTCAACTGAAGTCAGTATCCTGCTCATAGCAGATTCTGCACACCTAGTATATATTTATGTACCACACTAAGTATTTAAAATCTAATTTTATACTAGTAGTGATCATATTTTTATGACAAACATATTTAAAGCCGGAGCCTTGCACCGTCTTTAATTCCTTCATGTCTGCTTTGTTCAAACGGCAGTCACGCTTCCGCGATCCCGTTTGCCACAAGTTAGGCAGACATTTTGGGATATGTCATTTATCTTCCCAGAAGATTAATAATGATTTGCATTTGCCCTTTTTCTATATCTCAGAAGCGTTCGGCCTAGCCTTGGCTTTCTGGAATGTTGAAATAAGATGCTCCTTGCGTTTCTTGCCTTATTGCAAATTTTGACTTTCTCCTTGAGAATAGTCATTAACTCTCCAAGAGTTATATTGCAATTTAATACTTCTAAGATCTAAGAATAGATCTAGGAAGATCCTTCAATTTCATTATCATACTTTAATGATCTAATCCTTAGTTCTGATTAAGAAATTAAGGAGTCTATTTGACAAGTTTAATGGATTAAGCACTAAAGTTATCATCACATGAATATTCCAAATACCATGCTCTACTATTTGCTTAACTCCGGGCTTAGGCCTAATATGTTATTTTATCAAATAAAGTAACTTATTAGTTTCCAGGACCATCCTGAAACTTATTCCCAATTTGAAAATTAAACCATTTAAATACATTTTCCCTAGGATTATGTTTTAAATGTCAATCTTTCAATTTTATCTTGATTCTAAAAGTCCACTATTTAATCAACGATTTTCGGTACTATTAATTTATAATGATTACTATAGTCCCAACTATTTAATCAACTATAATTAATTAAATCAAATGTATTGATTATTATAATCCAATTATATAATCAAATATAAATGAATAGTTTGAATACAGTCCAACTGTTTTAAAACAACGTTAAATATTAGTCAACTAACATTTATTTATTGTGACGAATTATATTTGTTGAAGAGCGCGTTTGGCAAGTAATTAAACGAATATTGCAATTTTAATTCTTGCCTCCCACTATTTTTCCGGCGAGCCTCTAACCCTCTGTCGAGTACTCGGGAAACCGTGTTTCCTAGTGGGCTATGATCCCGTTAAATGTCACACAATCTTGACTTTGGCCAACAAATTGTATGATAATTAACTAGGTAGATCTCTAAGATCAATTGATCTCATCCAATTCTAGATCCATTAGGGGGACATCCAAGTCCGAAACATATATCTTATATATGTCCAATATACCCATATATTACCTAACCTTTTTCCTCTGAATCAACTAAGCATTGGCTTTGGCACAACAAATTTAGTGATCCCAGTTAAGCGGAAACCCATTGACCATGGAAAGCTTCGTAATCAATGTTGATGGACAAGAAGTGATCTTGACTTTGGCCAACAAACCACAACTTGGACAAGACACCAATATGGAACAAAGCCTTCGTGATTCAAACACATCCTCAACGGCAAGGTCTTGACTTTGGCCAACAAACCAATGCCAGTCTTGGATCTTGAGTAAGAATCACTAATGGAAGGGAAAAACGCTTAATATTTGTAAGGGTTTTTGGCGGTGCAAATTGGCAACCAATTTATATCTTTGTTAAGGTCTCATCATCATACACCCTTAAACATGCATTCTAAACACTAATAAGGCGCGTAAATAAAATAATAATGATATGCGGATGGATACTTAACACATTGATCCTAGATCAAATCTCTCTTTTCTCTCCTCTCCCACTAGCACAAGTATTTACTTCTACCTGTTACACTACACTTCTAAAGAACCTCATTTACATTGAGGGGAATAGGTGAAAGAAGAGAATACAATGAGAAATGAGGTAATAGGCTGGACACGCAGGTCCAATTAATAAATTCAAAATTTATTACAATAATTTCTAAAATTGCCTCACCCATCTAGATCCATCCGATATACATTATTCATTATACAGCATCGCAAACCATGTATTCACACAAAGCATGTTATCAATCAATCTAATCCAATTAATTAATCTGATATTAGTGAGCATCCAATGTTCAAACAACGATTTGATTTTTGCGCGAGTCAAAGTCGTTTTGCGAATAAGTACTCAAAGTACGAATTCTTGAATTAAATTAAACTACAAAATTAAATCCAATTCAATTTGCATTTAATACTAATTCGCTATTTAATTCCAAATTAAATATCACACTTTATAACAAAAACATTTACGATTTAAATCCAAATTTAATCGTTACGGGTCTCAAAGCCTGATTAACGTCCAACGTTATTTAATTAAAGTACAATGGACTTTTAATTAATTTCTTTAAGAGGCGTTGACTTTTGGTCAACTTGGGTCAACCCCATAACCAAAGCCCAATCAAGGAGTAACCCCATAACCTAGAAATCAATTTAGGCCAATTAAAGAATTAAGGTCCATTAGTCGCATTTGGACTTTATGGAAACGATTTTGGGCCCAATGGATCCAACCAATTTAGCCTAAACCTAACTTAGTACAACCAATCAATCCAAATAAGCTCATTTACAACATTACAAGCCCAAATCCAATTTAGCGCCAATAATTAAATTATAAAAATCTAATTTCACAATTTAATTAACCTAAAGTGCATTACATAATTAATTACCCAAATCAATATTTCCAAAACACAAATTTATCTAATTAATCATGCTCATTAACATTAAATCATGTCCAACACAATTTATCAAAAATCAAACCCATTTACATGCATCAAAGTCTCGGCAATGGGGTTAATTTTATGTCCAATTCGAATTCAATCCAATTAATCCAATTCAACATTAAATCAACATTTCCCAATTGATTCCAACTCATCCATTGAATCAAAATCAAAAAATCCAGACATTTAGGGCACTTAACATTTTCGGCCAAGCATAAAATTTGGGCAAATTTGTTCCAATATTTTTCATGAAATTGATCCAATCAATCTTCAATTCAACAACAGTTAGCATACTAAATCATCCAATTTCATTAAATCATGCTCAAATACAATTTACCCAATTTTAAACTTAAATCAAAGTTTCATGCTTTTAATCGCTCTGATACCATTGTTGGGTTCTACGGTCTACGGTCCCAAGGATCGAATAATCAAGCAAGAAACATGTATGAATACAATCAACGAAGTTGGCGGAATACAATCAACTAAGAAACCTAGATCGAGGAATCTCACTCACAATCGAGGTATCGTAGAACCAAGGGTCCCAACAACTAAGACAATTGAGATCAAGTCCTCTCACAACCGTTCGAGGTATCGGAGTATCACAGGTCCAAAAACTAAGACAGTTGAGATCAAGGCATCTAAAATCGACCGAGGTATCGGAGGACTGCGGGCTCATCAATTATCATAGTAGAAATTGAGGCATCTCAAAATCGATCGAGGCATCGTAGGTGTAACATCCCGCTTAAGCCGAGATGCTACCAGGGCAGGAGACAGCTAATCCCGCCTCCATAAGCCTCTGACTCTGCCGAAATTTCGGCATGACCTCTACTAAAATCGAGCAACCTGGATCAAGTCCAAGCATCTCCGTAACAACCTATGGGGCCCAACATATAATATCTACTAAAACAGAGAATTCAAGACACAATACAACTGGGCTCCGTGCCCGAAAATACGTGTAAACAAAATCTTTTACAGACTAAACTTATTCAACTCTTACTTTACAACTACACTCATAAACATCTCGAGTCACATTTTCCCCAAGACCTGTGTGACTGGCTGACTACAACGCTGCTATCCGGCTCCTCAGATCTGGTGTTTGTGGTTGACCGATCAGGTCACCAACCTGCAAAACTAACAAACTGTTGTAGTGTGAGTCATAATAACTCAGTAAGTAACTATGCTCATTCCTTGAGCACAGTGTTATTTAAGGCGCAAGGCGCACTGAGGCGCAAAAGGTCCTGAAGCCTAGGCGCAAGGCGCGCGCCTGAGGAATGTGAGGCGCAAAATATAACAAATATGTAAATAAAAATATATAAAAACAATGTAGAAGATTGTTTCACACATCATCAATTAGCCATAAATGATATTTAACTATTATTTTTTTTTATAGTTCTTATCCTAAATTTCATTTATAAATTACAAGTTCATATCCAAAATCAAAAGCAAGATTCTAACCAATCTTCATATAATCACATCTAAAACAAAGTTCATATCTAAGAGCATAAGAGTTACATATCCGAAAACAAAGAGTTCATCAAAAAATAAAACGAGGGCAACGCCAACGTATAAGCAACTGAATTTCATATCCAAAAACAAAATTTATCAAAAAAATTCAAGTTCCAATATTTCAATCCAACATGTCCTCATCATCAAATTCAATACTTGAATTTGATTTACTAGAACCAATACTTGAATCCATAATGATAATAGTATAAGACCCTAAATTTCATAATAAAAATTTATATCAATATCAACAATCCAAATCATAACAATCCATAATGTATAAACACAGCAGCAGGAGGCTGTGCTGGCTGCTGTGATATACCAAAGCAGCAGCAGCATGCTGCTGCTGTGTATATCACAGCAGCAGCATGCTGCTGCTGTGTATATCACACAGCAGCAGCAGCTGCAATCCAAAAAAAAAAATTAAAAAAGAAATAGAAGTTGGAAAAATACATAAAACTAGGGAAAAAAATGACATACCTCTTTGAGTTTTAGTCTTAGGGAGAGGGAGAGCGTGAGTTAACTTGATAGAGGGCTGGGTGATTTGAGGAGAGTGGGAGCGTGAGGGAGAGGAGAGTGTGAGGGGAGAGTTTTAGGGTTTTGTTTTGTTGAACTTGAATCTCAAAATTCGGCAGTTAGGGTTTTTTTTTTGTGTCAAAAAATTTGTGATTTGGGTTGGTTTTGAGTTATTTGGGTCGGGCTTTGGTGATTTGGGTCGGATTCTTTTCTTTCGCCTCAGGCGCGCCTTTTCTATACTGCTCAGGCGCGCGCCTCGACGCATAGGCGCGAGCCTGAGCAACGTCGCCTCGCCTGATGTACTTGTAGGCGCATAGCCAATCGCCTCTCTATAGGCGCGCCTTTAATAACGCTGCTTGAGCATCAAGCACATACAAAGTCTGGGTCATGTTTCTGTATTAACCTGCGATGTCTATGTGATCATGCAAATAGAAATTAAGTTTAATCTTAATATTGATTTCAATCCATTTAGCAATCATATTACTTTATCACTAATCTTCTATATCTGACTACACACATACTTTAAATCATGTTTCTTAGTTACATCTTCAACATCCATAACAGACATCAAGTTTCTATTTTACTAACTATAATCGAAATCCATCACACTTCTGTTGCGCTACTCTGATATCTCAATACTTAACTACTTATTCTTTGCTAATCTAGTTTGGTTATTTTATCATACTTACCTTTCTTGTATTTCATTGAAATATCATCAAATCGGATATATTAAAACATTATTTCTGTCAAACATTTAATCCACTACCACCAACCATGTATACATGCATATGTTATTAAATCATCATGTTATAACATCTTTACAATATGTTCTTCAAAGTGAGCATACAACTCATACAGTCATCAATAATGTATATACATTTAACTAAAATCATGCTATCATGCACTAGTATTTAACACAATGTTACTTCTAATGAATATGCCTCACACAGATATTAACCATATATACATATTAATGCAATCAGGCCATCAATACATTTATGCCAAACTATATACAAATAGTAATTTATACTCTACTCTCGCCTGTCATGCTTTTAGAAAAATACTTTTTGGAAATCTTTTCCTGAAAAACTGCTTTCTGAAAATTCTTTCTGAAACTCGGTTTGAAAATCTCTTAATAAAACTTATCTTTCTAAAATCATGCTTTGAATCTCTGGTTTCTGGAAACTATTTCTAAAATCTTGTTTCTGAAAACTGTTTACTGAGAATCTGAAAACTGAAAACTCTTTCTTGTACTTCACTCTAAAACTGTCTTTCTAAATTCTTTTCTAAAACTCTTTTATGAAAACTGAAAATTGAAATCCTTTTTTCTGAAAACAATATCTCCGCCCGTAGGCGCATCTCCGCCCGAAGGCGCATCTCCGCCTAGGAATGTACCATCTGAGCGCTGAGGATCTAGGAGCGTCCCCCCAGTCCTCCACATGTGCACATGTATATAAATCCGTCAATTCAATAGTATCCGTCAATTCCAACTAAATCTCAAGTTACATACTGAGGTGAGTTTTTCCCTCATGCCCCGAAAAATATAAAACTCATGCTTTAAGTCTCAAAACAGTATCAAACCTTTTCAAAAAATATTTCTGTCAAAAGCATATGAAACTTTTCTTAAAAATATATTTGAATTTCAAAATCATTCATAACTTTAACTCAGCTTTTGAAAATCATGATATGCACATGTATATATATATATATAAACTAATTACTTATACTTTCACATACTCATCATACTTTCATATTTCCTATCCTTTATGTTGTCATATATGTACATGCATTCATTTATGCATAATTATGGTATATCGAAATCATTCATAAGAATGCACACTCTAAGCATACACCAAACTTATCTTATATAGTCATACAGTTACGTGCTTATGTCCATGCGTACAATTAAATTAAATAACATGTGAATCATGTTTTTCTTTTTTTCATGTTTTCATTTTTAGCCATCTTATATTTTATATAGGGGTGAGCAACGGTTCCGGGTCTACCCGGAACCGATTGGAACCGGACCGGAAATTCGAGTTTGGAACCGGAACCGGTTGTAACCGGTTCCGGTTCCAGAATAATCGGAACCGGAACCGGAACCGCATTTCAGAACCGGATTAGATACCCGGTTTTGATACCCGAATTTAATACCTGATTGTGGACCCGATTACATACCCAATTACATACCCGAATTTGGAACCTTATTTAACTCATTGGCAGTAGTTCAGGGAAGAATGTGATATTGTTTATGGCTGCTTAGTTCATCAATAACTTTATTTGGTGATGTATTATGTCATTTTAGTAGTATGCATAGGCACCACTCCCAATTGGATTTGCTGTGTTCATAGAATCATGGTTCACTTGGCCACAATCCCAATCACTGGAACTGGCATTAACCCAGCAAGGAGTCTTGGAGCTGCTGTTATTTACAACAAGGACAAGGCTTGGGATGATCAAGTTAGTAGTGTATTTTGAATTTTTCTCAATAGCCATTCACTTAATTTGTCATTATTTCTTTCTAATTTATTATTATTTTTTTTTTACAATGGCTCTTCTGGGTTGGACCATTCATTGGAGCAGCCATTGCAGCATTCTACCACCAATTCATCTTGAGAGCTGGAGCTGTCAAGGCCTTGGTTCTTTCAGGAGCCAATCTCGTGTTTGATTTTTAAACAAGTGAATGAATAATGAATTTCCTTATTCGTGGGTTAATTCACTTCAATGTTGTTATTGTGTCTCCTTTCTAGAATCAGAACCTGCTAAGTTTGTGACAAAGCTGAGGGACATGAAAACTGAACTGATGAAAATTTACTATTGTTTAAATGTGAATTTGGTAATATCATCAGCATATAGAAAATAGCTGATTACAAATAAACAACCTGCGGACAGAATGACACTGGTAGAACGCATTCAAAATTCAATAAATAATAGTTCAAGTTAATAGGGTAATTTGGAACCGGACCGGAACCGAATTGGAACCGAATAATAGGGTACCCTATTTAATTGGGTAGGTTCTGGTTCCACTTAATTAGGAACCGATTTTTTCCGGGTAGGTTCCGGTTCCATGCGGAACCGGAACCGAAACCAGTTTTGCTCACCCCTAATTCTATATACTCATTCTATCCTTAATGTATTTTACACACAACAAGCAAATTCACTTAAATTGTTACTAGCAAACTAATGTATCTTTTACACACACAACTCATTCTTTAACCAGTCATGTTTATATATCTGTTTAAATACGTATTAACACGCTCAAGATAACATATATTGACATTTCAAATATATTCTCATATCATAACATTTACATTCTTCTTTTTAGACCATTTAAATCATATCAAGACTCTTAATATCTATAAACTACTCATTTATTTTCTCGTATGTTCGCACCTTCAACAGCCACACGACATATATAAATATCATTACCAAATTTATAACTTACTAATATCAAAGCTTAGTTAAGTTCTTTACCCATCTATACATAGGGGTGGCAAAACGAATCAGCGAATCGAATTCGTGACGAATTCTAAACGAATCGAATTGTAATGCACTAAATTCGAATTCGATTCGTTTATTAAACGAATCCTGATACTAGGATTCGAATTCGATTCGTTTAATAAACGAATATTCGTATTCGATTCGTTTATTCGTTTACATAAATCAAACGAATCGAATTGAATTTATTATTCGTTTACCATTCGCATTCGATTCGTTTACTATTCGCATCCGATTCGTTTATTATTCGCTTTCCATTCGTTTATCCGTTTATATCAAAATTAAACGAATCGCATTTTGTATTCGATTCGTATTCGATTCGTTTAATCAAAATAAAATACAAAATGTTAAAATCTATTAATCTAACCATCAATTCCACACCATATTCATTGTTATAGTCTTAAAATCCATAAAACAACTAAACAAGCTCCAAAATTCAAATACAAATCAATTGCATAAAAATTAATAACACTTAAAATCTTCAAAACATATTTTGATCAAAATATCAATACATATTGAGACGGTAAAGACAAACTTCTTTATCATTATCATCCGGGATGAAAATCCTGCAAAAAAAAAAATGATATTATTGAGTTATGTTTTAAAAAAAATATATTTTTGAAAAAGAGTTACGAGAAAAAAAATTTACCAAACCTTCTTGTACGGGTAGAGTGCTTCCCTTATAAGGGGACCACTCCTCCCACTACTGTATAAGACGAGATGTTTAAGAGGGAGAAGACAGGAGGGAACCCAAAATCAAAATACATAGAATGTCATTAAAAAAAAGATTAACCATATGATTTAAAATAATGACATAATTAACCATATGAATAAGACGATATGTTTAAGAGGGAGAGGGCAAGAGGGAACCCAAAATCAAAATACAGAAAATGTCATTAAAAAAAGATTAACCATATGATTTAAAATATTGACATAATCAATGAGCCTCTGTAATGTGTTCGAATTTTTTTTGTAATCAATAAAATCTAAGAAATATCTTAGAACAATATAATATCAATGACCATGCTTGTTCTAAGTCTTCCACTGACTCTCATTTTCTTTTGATTTTGATACCTAAGTGCAGGGCCTGACATTTCTAGCCAAAGAAAAACTAGTGAAATAGGGGAAAAAACGGTGAAGAAGAAGAAAAGCAGGAAGAAAAGCAGCTAAGCCTAACGATTTTGTATCAAAATCAAAAGCATGGAATATTTAAATGCAATTCATAAAAAGAAAAAGGGGAAATAAAACATCACAATCACAAAGAAAAAAACGAAGAACAGGCCCAAAAAAAAAAGAAAACGTAAAATTAACAGTAAAATTAACAAACCAAAATGGCAAAATCTTACGGGAAGAAGAAGAAGAACCGAAGAGTCGAAGACTAAGAGTGAAGCGTGCGTGAGTCAGATGAACTGGAGAGCATGCGCCATGTGAGAGTTTTAGAGTGCGAGAGTTTTAGAGATTGAGAGAGTTTTAGTTTTAGGTTAAAGACAAGAGGTGGCGGCTGCTGGAAACCTAAATCCCTTAATTAAATTTTTAGGTTAAACTTAAATTACTAAAATATCCCTCGTACAATTAAATCATATTTGAAAAATGTAAGGGTAAATTTGTAATACTATTAAACGGGTATTAAACGAATTCGATTCGAATTCGATTCGTTTATGATTCGTTTAATAAACGAATCCTTAACGAATAAACGAATTGATGACCTCAAATTCGGATTCGATTCGTTTAATAAACGAATCGAATCGAATTGACCCATTTATTAAACGAATCCATTTTTTCAAACCCGTATTCGCTTTAAAGCGAATCGAATCGAACGAATAAACGAATCCTGACCCAAATTGCCACCCCTATCTATACATATATCTAAATCCTTATTACTACTATTTCTACTGCTGTCACTATCGCAAACCAAATATCAGATTTTGATTACTCATTAAACACATAAATATTTCAATCTTTCATTACCCACTCTTTAAATCTCCAAGTCAGCCATTTATTAGATTTATTCCTTAATTCCAAAAACCCCAAATTCTAGGGTTACCATTGCCGATTCTCCTTCTCCTCTAATTAATTCAATAACTTTCATTTCATACAAAATACTTAATGTAGGATGTGTTTAACATACTTCCAACCCATTATTTCACCCAATTCCGAATTTCCATATCAAACCCAAATTATTAAATCAATCAATTTTCAAGGAAATGTTAGCATAATATAGTTACTAATTGGGTCTCTCTTTCGGTATCTTCTTCTGCTCGCTGTTCTTTCACTCCACTGCCCTAGCCTTCCCTCTCTTTCTCGGCCTAACCTCCCCTTTTATCTTCAATTCTGCTTTGATATTCTTTCTTTCTCGATCTCTCGCTGCTCTCTCACTCACTCTCTCGGCCTGCTTTGTTTTCTTCTTCTTCGCTGTTTTCGGTTTCTTTCTCTCTCGGTCATCCTCTGATTTCTCTCATCTCTTCTCTCTCTGTTCTGTCTTCTGGTTTCGTGACTGTGTGTGTTCTGTATATGTATATTGTGTGCGTGAGTTGTGTTAAACGTGTGTGTGTTTTTAATGAGTGTGTAGAAATTTCTAATTAAATGGGTGAAAAACAAATCTAGATAAATCTAGATATTTATTCTATTTGATAAATCTCAATCGTCCCCTTTAAAAATTAATCATTAATATCTTTTAACTCATCCCTTGCAATAATTCTCGTTTTATCGTAAAATAAACTTCGCGCTCGGACGCTGCCTCACGCGCGAGAAAATAAAATTCACGCAGACATGCTAAAATAATTCGGGTCGTTACAGTAGGCCTAGCTGCCATCTTCATCTTTATGCTGATTGAAGCATCGGAGGACTCGAGTGTCCATTGAACAACAACAGAGCAACAACACAGCCAGGTAAGTCTGGCATCGCCAAAAAAGCCAGGTAAGTAAAAATACATGCATCACTTGGATAGACTTGTCACTGTCATATACTACACAAGCCTACCAAAGTGGGGGCAAATGTAGACATCGTATTTTTACGCATAGCTCGATGATGAGTCTCTAATGAAAACACTTTTAACAGTTCGGAAAAGTTGTGAGATTTAATGCTGGATGAGAAAGAAATAGCCAAAACCTACCAAATATCATCTTCATCCAACCAGACTTAGCCAACCAAAACCGCTCAGATTTCTTCTATATCTAGCCGGATTTATCCTCCAAAACCAGCTGGATGTCTTATATGTCCGGCCTACCATCAAAGTCATATCCGATCGGATATTAACCAAGTCAAGGTAGATATGCATCGAGTTTCCAGTTTTGTAAAGGGATTCAATTTCTTTCATTCTTAATCACTTTCCATAAAATGGTTTCCTTAAAAAATAGATTTCCTAATTAACCTAAAATCCTATACTATAAAAAGAAGAATCACCCACACAACAAAAAAGAAGACTTTTAGATTGCTCTGACTTTTGGAACCACTTTTTGTAGAACGTAAACACCAAACACTGAACCATTAATTTCCCAACTCCATCAAGAGATCCGACAACCAAACCGAGCTTTCAGAGGCATTCTCGGAGCCAAACTACACTATAAAGTAAGACCTGAGGGCCCTAAACCTTTACTTTCATGTTTTAGTTCATTAAACTGACGCTGCATATGCGGCTGAACATTCTCAATGTTCGGTCAGACATGCACTTGTCACACAAAAAGTCCGCTCGTACCACTGGCTAAATCTGACCGCATATTTACTTCCATGTGGTAAATAAGATGAAAACTCGGATAAAAATTGCATAGTCGATTCCAAATGGATGGTAATATGGTCTGCACTCTGAATATAACTCCCCCTACCACTTGAAAACGGATACTCATGTCTTCTTTTTACTGCTTTCTCATCATTGTGTTCATGTGATCATTCTGTTTGCCTTATCATTGTCTTGTTACTACTGCTATGCATGATTCTACGCCTTACAAATACTAGTTTCAAGCATGCCATTATATGTTCATGTTATTTGTTGCTATGCATAATTCTATGTTTGAGCTTTATGGTTTATGGCTTTATGCAATAAATCCGACTAGGCATCGAGTATGTCCGGCTAGACATATATTGATAATATACATATTTGGTCGGACTTAAGATATGTCTGGCCAAACTTATTCTATTCGCTATTTATTCTGCTTTATTATTGCTTTCATGAATGCTTGTCTACCGCATGAAATATAAAATTCCTTGTATGATTATATGTTATATAAATTGTTCATGTGTGATTTATACATTATAAGACATGTTAAATCTCTTTTAAGTATGGGTATTATACATGCATCAGTAAGGGACCATTCTGAACCTAAACGAGTTTAAGATCGGACCTTATGAGAGGTGTGGTGCGGTCTTAAATCATTCCTAGTGTCTCATACTGGGTTGCGACTCCTTTATTCTCCGCTTAGTCTCCCGCGGACTAATCCGTACTCTCTAGAACTATGAGCTCAACAGTGTCATGATCGCCGACGTCATAGGCATAATGGTAAACCTCACTCCACTCCTACAAATAAGTTTCTTATTTTAATAAGTATTATTTTAATTATACAATTTATTAATAAAAAATAATTTCAGAGATATTTTAATTTTGTAATTTGATTAAAAATAATAATTATCGAGATTATATACCACATGACGCGGTCATAAAGCTTTAAAATGTTTAACTTTTATATATATAAACACACATATATACATATATAAGATAATATAATATGTTTTATTGTTATAATAAGGTTCTTATTTTTAAATTTATTAATTTAATTCTATAACTTAATAGTATTTCTTATTTTAATATGATAGTATAATATGTTTTCTTATTATAAGTTAGCTTTTATAAAATTATAATATACATTTTTATGGTAGGTGTTTTATTTAATTAATAGATTTATTAATTTAATAGTATTTCTTATTTTAATATGATAGTATAATATGTTTTCTTATTAGAATATAGTTCTTATAAATTTATAATATACTTTTTTTATTGTATAGGTTTTTTTAAAATTAATAGATTTATTAATTTAATTTTATAATTTAATAGTATTATTTTATTTTAATAGGATAATATAATATATTTGCTTGTTTTAATAAGGTTCTTATTTTTAGATTTATTAATTTAATAGCATTTCTTATTTTAATATGATAGTATAGTATGCTTTCTTATAATAATAGAGTTCTTATAAAATTATAATATGTATTTTTATCATAATAGGTTTTTATTTAAGAGATTTATTAATTTTATTTTATTATTTAATAGTGAGCCGCCATGTTATGCGATGAGAGGCTTAAAAATATTTAACTTATATATATATATAAATATTTAACTTATATATATATATATATATTTAAGCATATGTATATGGTTATATCCATAAGACAAGTAGTCTAGCAAAATAGATCCCAAAAAAAGAAAAAAGTAATGTGTTTGTTGATCCATCAAAAATGAACAATCTTTGAAAGCAAATTTATTCTTGAGCAACTCTACAAAAGTAAGTTATGTAATGGATAATATGTAATTAGGGGTGAGCAACGGTTCCGGGTCTACCCGGAACCGATTGGAACCGGACCAGAAATGAGGGTTTGGAATCGGAACCGGTTGTAACCGGTCCGGTTCCGGTTCCAAATACAAGGAACCGGACCAGAAATGAGGGTTTGGAATCGGAACCGGTTGTAACCGGTCCGGTTCCGGTTCCAAATACAAGGAACCGGTTGTAACTGGTTCCGGTTCCAGTTCCGGTTCAGAATAATCGGAACCGGAACTGGACCATAGAACCGGAACCGGAACCGCATTTCAAAACAGGATTAGATACTCGATTTTGATACCCGAATTTAATACCCGATTGTGGACCCGATTACATACCCGATTATTTACCCAAATTTGGAACCTTATTTAACTTTCCCTAAATCTCAACCCTAAATTTCTTTTTCCCTAATTCTAAAAGCCAGCAGCAGCAACCCTACCCTAATTCATTTTCCCTAAATCTAAACCAGCACTCAGCATTCAGCATCCTTCTTCCTTTGCGACCTGCGTCCATAGATACCATATACATAATTTATTCCCTTGTAATTTTATTAAAAATGTAATTAGTTACTTTAACAACAAAAACTTCATTAAGGCGACCCTGAAGATGAATTAATACTTTACTGTGCCTTGATATATATTAAAGGCCATAGATACCATATACATAATTTCTACCAAGGGTACAGGGATAGTAGCATTCTCGGTCGATTTGCAAACTAAAAAAGGTTAAACTAATCACATTCTCATCAATGAATACCAGCCTAACCTATGTCTGTGCATTCTGTAGCATTCTCTGTTTTGTAAAGCCTTCATTCATCACGCTGGTTATTAATATTGCTATCTCAGTTCTGAATCTTCTGATGGAATTATCGTTTGGTACAGCCACATCAAGTTAATAGGGTAATTCGGAACCGAACCGGAACCGGACCGGAATCGAATTGGAACCGAATAATAGGGTACCCTATTTAATTGGATAGGTTCCGGTTCCACGTAATTATGAACCAAATTTTTCCGGGTAGGTTTCGGTTCCATGCGGAACCGAAACCGGTTTTGCTCACCCCTATATGTAATTATATTATAAAACAATTCAATCCGCGACTTTGAAACAAAATTCTAACGTAATCTTCAAATTAAACTACGACACTCAAACTCGAAATTGGAAATTTTAACCAAATCTTCAAAATAAACAATCATATATTTCAGACAAATTTTATAATCTCACCAATCTTAAAGAAGTTTAGAAAATTTGATAATCTCACCAATCATATATTACAAATAATGGATCCGGAATTTTCCGGGTCGGATTAGGATTAATGAAACATGGTCTCAACCCAAAATTTTAATTAAATAATTAAAATTAAAAATCTAAAAACCTATTATACATTTTATATTCATAGGTCATTTGTATTTATTTTTAACTTTTGTTGTGTATAATATATAAATCTGAGTGTTTTGTAATTTTTCATTAAATTACATAATGAAAATTGAAGAAAAACCCAAAATCATAAAAAATAAAATAAAATAAATAATGAAATCCGGATCCAAAACCCAGACTCTGAGTATCCGGAAGTTTATTTGCAAAACCCAAACCTGGTCCGGGAATTACCATCCCTATTCGGAATAAAGAGATAATATATGTTAGGTGAGATAATTAGTTCAATTTGCAAACTCAATTGTTCTAATTTAAGTTTGTGTAAGAATGGTTGGTACCACACATGTAGTTGGAAAGTTTGTTAGTTTGTATCACCAATCGTTATTATTATTTTTATAATTGTTTAGATTCGAGTAATTGGGAAAGCTTGAACAACCTTTACTAAAATGGTATTTATACTCGAAAACGAGATAAGTGAATAAATAAATGTTATAAAAATAAAGAGAAATAGAAGAAAAAAGTACCTTGAAAACTGCAGATTTTTCTTATTAATTCTTAATGAATGATTTTTTGATACAAAACTATAAATGGGTTCTTCTATATTTATAGAGAGGAGTTATTGGTGAGATAAATTATAAAATAATAAAATAATAATAAATTACAAGATAAGATTAAGTAGTTGATATCATCATAAATTACAACGCTCCCTCTTGGGCCCGACTATTTTAGTCCTACATAATTTGTTTGACTTCTGGGCAGAATAACATTGCCTCATTAAAACCTTGCCAGTAAAACCCAGTGGGACAAAACCCGGTCGAGGAAAAAGAGTACAATACATTTATGTTATGTCAATAAATATGCTACCTCTGATGAAAGATATCATCAAGATAATTTACAAAGTCGGTTCATGCCAATATTATATACAAGCTTCTCAAATGTTGATGTCGGTAAAGCTTTTGTAAATAAGTATGCAAAATTATCGGCTGATCTTATTTGCTTGACATCAATTTGCTTGCTCTGCTAGAGCTCATGAATATAGAAGAATTTAGGTGAGATGTTCTTGGTTATGTCTCCCTTCATGTACCCTCCTCTTATTTGTGCAATACATGCAGCATTTATCTTCATATATCACTGTTGGAATATCTGTGGCCGAATTTAAATTGCATGTGCTCTGAATGTGATGGATAAGTGACATTAACCATATACATTCTCTGTTTGCTTCATGTAGTGCAAGTATCTTTGAGTGATTGGATGAGGTAGCAACAAAAGACTGTTTTGTAGATCGCCATGAAATTGTTGTATTATTATAGGTAAAAACATACCCTGTTTGTGAACGTGCCATATGAGGGTCAGAGAGATATCATGCATCAGCGTAACCAATAATGCCTGGAATTTTTGTTAGCTCATTAGAATAAAACAATCCTAAGTCTTTAGTCCCATGAAGATAACGAAAGATATGTTTGACGCCATTCCAATGTCGTCGAGTTGGAGCAGAACTGAATCTTGCCAATAAATTAACCGAGAATGCAATATTCGGTCTGGTGCATTGAGATAAATATAACAAAGCACCGATTGCACTAAGATATGGTACCTCTGGACCAAGTATCTCTCCATTATCTTTTTTAGGACGAAATTGATCTTTTTTTAGGATCAAGAAATCGGACTACTGATGAGGGGAAAATATATCAATATTTACCGCCCTTTTACTTAATATTTTATTTAGTTTCTCGGGTTTGATGAACGTCTTGATGTGTTTTAGTTTATTTTGCAGATAAAATAATATTGGGACACAATGAAATCATTTAGGACGAAATGTGGGTCAAATAAGGGCAAAAATTGGACTTCACATATTAATTTGGAGATTGGAAACTTGAAAGGGCGTTTTAACGAAGTGCAGTTTTAGAAATTCCAGTTTTGCGCATCTTTCGTATTTTGGGCATAATTGTTTACTTCGTTATCGGATTGAGATGATTCAAGTTCCATATTAAAGAAGACTCAAAAAGCTACAACTTTGAAAGCCAAAATAATTTCTAATTCTGAAGATTTCATGCCCGAAATTGATAACCATCCAGAAGTGTGTTGTGTGTAATTATTAAAGTCATTTTCAATCATTTTCAAAGCAAAAAAATAAATTAATAAATAAATAATAAAAATTATCAAATCACCACCAACACATGATAAACAATTAGTGGAGCAATTAATAATGGATTTGGTGGAGTAATTAGTAAAGCAATTAGTGGAGCAATTAATAATGGATTTGGTTGATGATTTGATGGGGCAAAATTTTACCTATAAATACCAAGTCATTTCATTTGTAAATTCATACTTTCTTCTAAGGAATTCCTTAAGAATACTAAGAATATTGTATTTTGTTTGTTTATTTAAGGCTTTCAGTAATTAATTTCCACTTTCGCACTTTCTTTTCATTACTTTTCAGTTTTTACTTTCCGCAATTTACTTTTACGCACAGTACTTTTCTTTCTTTAATTTTCAGTTTTTACTTTTCAGTAATGAGGAGGTAACTCCCCTTTGCTGGGGTAAAAGGTAAAAATTTTATTACTAATATTTAGAATAATCTCCCTTAATTATAATATATAAACTAGTTAAAACCTGACTTAACGAGGATACCGCCATATTGGTCGGTTGGTAATTATTTAAATTGGTTTTAACCTGACTAAACTGGATACCGCCTGATTGGTCGGTTGGTAATTAATTATTAATTTGACTTAATCTGGATACCGCCTATATGGCTGGTTGGTAATTATCATGCAAAGTTAATATATTATATTAAGGGAGATATCTAAAATAGAAGTAATAAAAAAGGATCATGTTACCTCAGCATTTTCTTTTATAGTACTTTTACTTTATTTACTTTTCAGTAATTTACTTTTCAGCAATTTACTTTTCAGCATTTACTTTTTAGTAATTTACTTTCACCATTTACTTTTCAGCATTTAATTTTCAGTATTTAATTTCAGCATTTACTTTCCGTCATTTACTTTTCAGCAATTTACTTTTCAGCATTTACTTTATATCTTTTATTTTATTTAAGTTTTTACTAGCCCTAGTTATGTGTTGTAACTAAGTTAATTATCTGGAGTTGTGATGAATTCTAATATCACCGGTTTATAAGGGGTTATTTTATAGTTTGGGTAATTTAAAGGTTTACTTATTAAGTCTTAAGCTTAATACGTCTTGTTAATTGGTCACTAATAAGATTGATCTGGTAAATCTAAAATAAACTTGACAAAGGAATTTTAGGTTTCAGCCTTAGACTTAATAACCCACGATCTTCCTTGAGGATAGATAACCCTTTAATAGATTTCCTTACAGGATAGACATATACCTGTCGGGCGGGGGTAGCCATAATTGGAACTTAAACTTAATGAATCCAGGTAATTTGGTTGACATAGACATATGGTTCAATTGGGTTATACTGGGTATTTGCGTCTGACCATCGACATGGGCTTTCGCATAATTTAGTGTTCCAAGTTAGTAATGTTGGTTTCTAATTAGGTCCCAAGAATGAAATCAAGCAAAAAAACGCATGTGAATACACAAAGGAGAATGGCGGAAACATACTCACAATGATCGGTTTGGATGCTACAAGAACACAAGCCTTTTCAGCCCTCATTGAAGCTCGGCAGTGGCTTCTCCTTGCAGTGGACTGCTCGGTTTTGGTCTCTTTTACTCCTCCAAGATTCGGCCATTGATGACCTCAATTGAAGCTCCAAGCTTCAAGCTTCAAAAACGATTCCATGCACATGTGTTCACTGCCCTATCACCTTTGTATTAACCCATTTGTACGCTAGCACTTTGTCTTCTTCCTTGCTTCTCACGGCCAAGCCAAGATCTTGAAGAAGAAATGGCTCAAAGCCGAGAGAGAAGAGGAGGGAGAAATGGGTTTCCTAGAAACCGTAAGTTGAGAGAGAGAAAGAAAAGAAAATGTTTTATATATATATTTGATTTTCCAAAATCAAATACCAAAAATCCTTTTCCATTTACCAAAAAGTCAAAAAGCAAAAGGCAATTAATACTTTTCAACTTCCACATCAATCACTCAATCAATCAATCAAATTGTCACATCACTCAAAGTGACATGTGATTTGACGCTTGATGTGACTAGCGATTTGACGCTTGATGTGACTTGCGTGCCGCATTCGAATTCGAAATGCGAATGCGCTCGCAAACACACTCGGGCTCGGGTTCGCTAATTCCGAATTAACGAATTTTCCGTTGCGACGTAATTAAATGATTATGCCTAGCGAAATCGCTATTCACGTCGCTAACGAATTAATTCTAAATTAACTCGTTCGCCCGAATTAAAATCTAATTTCAATTCCGCGTCGAAATCCAATTTCGCATAATATATCGAATATATTATTTTATCGATTAATTCCAAATTAATCGTTCTCTCTCTTTAATTGATATTTTATCCCAGACAAAATATCTCTGCAATTAATCACAAATTAATTTTCTCTCTCATCAAATTAATCCCAGATTAATTAAAGTGCGAGTCATACATCATCGGTGAATCTTCGGGAAGCGACCCATGAGATCCCCGGATATATTGGCAGTAAATACGGTCGTCGGACTATCCGAACACGTAAGTACCTAGTACTATGTTTGTACCGATTTACAAGACAAGGTTGGCTTCTAGCAAAGCGCCATGCCTACCCAATTCTCTAGAAATATCCTTATAGGAATATGTGATCTATATCAGACATAGTATACGTAGTATTGTGTATGTCGATCTAGTATCAGATGTCCACGTGCTAGGGCTGGGGCTGGAATTGTGTCTGCCCCGTACGAAGCACATATCAGATGTCTGGAAACTAGTCTCTATAATCGGATATACATGACCTAGTCATAATATCCCCGATAGCTCGAGCATTTAAGAGAACGAGTTCCGTATCCTATGTGACCATCATCTCCATATGACTGGAGTGATACTTCCGTCTTAACATCACACCCAACACACTATGATTCTCAATATACCCAGCATTGGCGTACACAGAACCTGTTAAAGTCCTGGACCACCGCAGCCAAAGTATATTTATTGTCGCAAGTATTAGCGGTGCAAGTCTCAGGTTAAGGCCAAATACACCTACCCTGATTTCGGACTTCCATAGACACATAGTCATACTACCAATGGAATTCCGAGGGGGTCTATCCAAAGCGAAGCTGTTTCCCGTACCATCGGTAAAACACAACCTCCTATTACACTTGCATGAGTATCATATACCAAAATATATGAGAACTATGTCGTTGTGCCCTCACAACGCACACAAGTGTAATACTAGTCTTTTACGCAGTTATCGATGTCCAATCTCGATAATACTCTGACTAGGGATATTTAATGATTTATCCTTCGTGGACTGATACTGTCTCATATCATTCTTAATCCAGGAACAAATCACAAGGACCTCATATCATTTATATATCTTGGTGATCTAATCACAAATGATAAGAGTGTAATCTCCTTTGTCACATAGTTAATTTGTACAACAACACCGTGATCTGTATAAATAGTGACGCTATGGGTCATAATTGTCCAACAATCTCCCACTTGGCCTATAGCCAGTCACTCGAGTGTCTAACACCCGAACTATGTACAGTGGGCTCAAACTGTTGAGAAAATGTTTTTGTCAGCGGATTTGTATGAATATCATCTGATGCGATTTATTCGATCATCACATCGCCACGATGTATGATCCGAACGAATCAGATGAATATCGAAGTATGTATCTGGATCGTTGATGGGACCATTAATTCTTTAGCTTGTGCTGAAGCCTAGCTCAGCTGCTAATAGAACTGTATCTAATCTAATTAGATTTGTTATCGACCCAAATGGCTTCTATTGCTGCCTCAGCTGCAGCAATAACCCGCATTTTTTGTTTATTCGGTAACAATATCTTGCTTGGAAGATTTCCAGCTCACTGTTCCGTTATTCAATCTTTATAGTACCGTTGTCACGACTTATAGTCGTTTTTATGAAAGCCAAGCTTTCACTGATTATATCATGGGAATATCATTTCCAAGAAATGATATATCATCATGACTCAGGACATTCACTGTCAGTGCGCTCCCACTAACCTCCTTATATACACAAGAATTATTTTCGTTTTGAATTAAATCATACACCATTATGATTACATCAAAACGATAATTCCTAGAAATTAATGCTTGCTTCAATCCATCTATGGATCGAATAACCTGCAAACCTAGTTTGCTTGTTATGGTTCGACAAAACCGCCAGGATGTGTAAACATCCTCCGAAAGGTTTCCGTTAAGGAAAGCGGTTTTGGCATTCAGCTGCCACATTTCATGAATGAAACATGCAGCATTAGCAAGCATTGTCGAAATGGATTTGTCGTGGCAACAGGTAAAAGGTTTCGTCGTAATCAACAAAATGTTGATAACTCTACCTTTTCGCTACAAGCCTAGCTTAGTACGATGGTATGTTGCCATCCATGTATGTCTTCCTTGAAGACTTATTTAGTACCAATAGGCACAATGCCTTGCGGTACATCAATTAGTGTCTAAACATAGTTGGTATACATGGAATCCACTTCAGACTTTATGGCACTTTGCCATAATATGGAGTCGATACCTTGTATCACTTCCTCATACGTAGTCAGTTGATTTTCCTCAATAAGATAGACATCTTTATGAGGTGAGATCAGAAACCCATACCCCAGGTTGTTTTCTGATTCTCTCCGACATACGTGGTTCTTGTGTATTTGAAGATTATTGGAATAGTTTCATCCTTGATGAACTATTTGTGTTCCATTAGGACTCGACGCCTGGAATAGTATTGCTCCGATTTTCATCGAGTTTTACTATCCTCCCACTTACCACTGCATATAGGTATTCCTCTTAGGAAAACCGCATGGCGAGCAACAATTAAATTGTTCTCTAGTGAGTTGTATAAGTACTATACTTTGGTATCCCTAGGATGACCTACAACTTTGGCACTTATCCGATTTGGGTTTTAGTTTGGTATCAACCAAACATATGCCTAGCATACCCAAATATTCAGGAATGAGAAACCTGGTTTCTTTCCTGTTCATATCTAATATGAAGTTTGTCAAACAGATTTTTATGGAACCTTATTCTAAATAAGTTTTGCACTGTTTATGCTTATCTGTTGAAGGAAATAGTAGCTCAGAGTGATTCATGATTAACCTTATCATGTCCAACAAAATTCGGTTTATCCTGTCGGACACACCATCAAATTGACATGTTCCGGGAGGAGTCCTTATTGAAAGAATACTATACTCTTTCAAGTATATGAGAAACTTATTGCTTAAGTATTTTCATCATGGTCAAACCGTGATGGTTTAATACTTTACCCGATCTGTTTGTCTATTTCGTGTCGAAACTTTAAAAGTTTCCGATTTGTGTTTCAAAAGAAACACATAACCATACGCGATGCCACATCCGTAAAGGTCACGAAATATCATATCCACATCTAGCCTAGCTAGACATGGGCCCACTTGCTTCACTGTGAACTAGGGCTAACAGATCGGTGGCACTGGCACTTTTACCAAGTAAATAGTATTTTAGGCACTTTGCCCAATAAACTAGATTCGTAGACTTTATTTGATTGGAATCAAATCAGTCCTAGTACCCACTCTTCAAAAGTGTGGATATACGAGTCTTGTTTAAATTGTGTCCCAGACAACAATGCCACATACAAGTTTCAACCTGATCAAATCAATTTGAGCTATTTGTTTGTCATGTTATACGTGTGAGATTTATTTATATTCTAAATATAAATTCTGTTATTCACATCTAATGTGTTTATCTCAATATCATCTTTATATAATAAAACACTTTAGTGTTCTAGAATATAAAGGTATATCCGCAACTGATTATACACTGATATAGAGATAATGTTTCTAGTCAAACTAGTTACATTATAACAGTTTCCTAATTTACGTACATACCCGAAGGGTAGTTCCTAAACTTAGGTATCTACGGTTAAAACAGCGACTTTCGTCCCGTTTTCAATTCGCAGATTAATCTCAATAGAAGTCAGTATCCTGCTCATAGCAGATTCTGAACATCAATACATATTTATGTACCACACTAAGTATCTAAAATCCAATTTTAATACTAGTTGTGAACATATTTATGACAAACATATTTGAAGTCAGAGCCTTGCTCGTCTTCAATTCCTTCTTGGGATATGTCATTTTATCTTCCTTGAAGATTATAATGATTTTGCCTTTGCCCTTTTCCACACTCCAGAAGCCTTTGGCCAAGCCTTGGCCTTTTGGAATATCGAAGTAAAATGCGCCTTGCGCTACTTGCATTATTGGAAACTTTGGCTTTGTATCCTTGAGTATAGCCATTAACTCTCCAAGAGTTTACTATTGCAATTAAAAGTACTTCTAAGATCTAATCTTTGAAAATCCTTCAATTTCTTTATCAAATTATAAAGATCTAATCCTTAGTTCTGAATAAGAAATTAAGGAGTCTATATGACAAGTATAATGGATTAAGCACTAAAGTTATCATTACATGAATATTCCAAATATCATGTTCCACTTATTTGCTTAACTCCAGGCTTATGCCTAATACGTTATTTTATCAAGTAAAGTAACTTATTATTTTCCAAAACCATCCTGAAATTTATTCCCAATTTGAAAATTAAAGTCGTTTAAATATATTTTCACCCAGGATTATGTTTTAAACACTAATCTTTCAATTATATCTTGATTTTAATAGTCCAACTATTTAATCAACGATTTGTGGTACTATATATTATAATGATTATTATAGTCCAACTATACAATCAAATATAATTTAAATTAATTAACCTCAATTACATTGATTACTATAATCCAATTATAAAATCATCTGTAAATTGAAATTAATTAATTCAAATATATTGATTACTATAATCCAATTATATAATCAACTATAATACAGTCCAACTGTTTATTAAAAAAACAATTTAAATATTAGTCCAACTAACATTTAATTTATCTGACGAAATAATTTGAATGAGCGCGTATGGCAAGTAATTAAACGAATATTGCAAATTTAATACTTGCCTCCCACTATTTTT
The DNA here is from genome assembly GCA_019454045.1 of Zanthoxylum bungeanum. Lineage (NCBI taxonomy): Eukaryota > Viridiplantae > Streptophyta > Magnoliopsida > Sapindales > Rutaceae > Zanthoxylum > Zanthoxylum bungeanum. The sequence goes on along the minus strand of SKCR01029443.1, from coordinate 177,657 downwards.
CGGCGAGCCTCTAACCCTCTGTCGAGTACTCGGGAAACCGTGTTTCCTAGTGGGCTAGGATCCCGTTAAATATCACACAATCTTGACTTTGGCCAACAAATTGTATGATAATTAACTAGGTAGATCTCTAAGATCGATTAGATCCAATCCAATTCCTAGATCCGGTAGGGGGACATCCAAGTCCGAAACATATATCTTATATATGCCAATACATCCAATGTATTACCTAACCTTTTTCCTCTGAATCAACTAAGCTTTGGCTTTGGCATAAAAAACTTAGTGATCCCAGTTAAGCGCGACCCATTGACCATGTAAAGCTTCGTAATCAATGTCGATGGACAAGAAGTGGTCTTGACTTTGGCCAACAAACCATAACTTGGACAAGACACTGATATGGAACAAAGCCTTCGTGATTCAAACACATTCTCGTCGGACAAAGGCCTTGACTTTGGCCAACAAGCCAATGTCAGTCTTGGATCTTGAGTAAGAATCACTCAATGGAAGGAAAAAACGCTTAATATTTGTGAGGGTTTTTCGCGTGCAAATTGGTAACCAATTTATTATCTTTGTTAAGGTCTCATCATCATACACCCTTAAACATGCATTCTAAACACATAATAAAGCGCATATGAATAAATAATAATGATATGCGGATGGATACTTTACATTGATCCTAGATCAAATCTCTCTTCTCTCTCTCTCTCGCTAGCACAAATACTTCACACATTAAACACTACACTACATTCTAAAGAAACCTCATTTACATTGAGGGGAATAGTGAGAAGAGAATACAAAGAGTATGAAGGTGATAAGGCTGGACACGCAGGTCCAATTAATAAATCAAATTTATTACAAATTTCTAAAATTGCCCCACCCATCTAATATCCATCTGATATACATTATTCATGCATCGCAACCATGTATTCACACAAGCATGTTATCAATCAATCTAATCCAATTAATTAATCTGATAATTAGTGATCATCCAATGTTCAAACAACGATTTGATTTTGCTCGAGTCAAACTCGTTTTGCGAATAAGTACTCAAAGTACGAATTCTTGAATTAAATTAAACTACAAAGTTAAATCCAATTCAATTTGTATTTAATACTAATTCACTATTTAATTCCAAATTAAATATTACACTTTATTAACGAACCTTTACGACTTGAATTCCAAATTCAATCGTTACGGGTCTCAAAGCCCGATTAACATCCAATGTTTATTTAATTAAAGTCCAATGGGCTTTTAATTAATTTCTCGAGGCGTGGACTTTTGGTCAACTCGGGTCAAACCGAATAACCAAAATCCAATCCGGGATTTACCATAAGCCCAGAAATCAATTTTGGCCCATTAGGCCCAATTAAATAATTAAGGTCCATTAAGTCATAATTGGACTTTATGGATGCGGTTTTGGGCCCAATTGGATCCAACCAAATTGGCCTAAACCTAACTTGGTACAACCAAGCCCAAAAGCCCAATTACAACCTTTAAGGCCCAAATCCAATTTTAACCCAATTAATTAACTTATAAAATTCCAAATTCCTTATTTAATTAACCTAAGTGTAATACACAATTAATCACCCAATTAACATTTCTAAAACATCAATTAGCCTAATTAATCATGCACTTTAACATCAAATAGTGTCCAACACAATTTAATCAAAATCAAACCCATTTCATGCTTTATACTTCTCGGCAATTAGGGGTTTTTCAATCCGATTCGGTTTCAATCCAATTGAATCCACAATCATCATTTCCCAAATCAATTCAACTCATCCAATGAATCAAAATCAAAAAACACCATGAATTTCAAAATTCAACAAGTTTCGGCCAAGCCTTTAATTTGGGAAAAATTGTCTAATTCAAAATTCAATCCAATTAAACCTCAAATCAACATTACCCAATTGTTTTAAGTCATCCAATGATCAAAAAACAAAAAATTACCAAGACATTTAGGGTTCTCCATTTTCGGCCAAGCCTCCATAATTGGGGAAAATTATTCTAAACCAATTTTCTTGAAATTGATCATGCACAACTTCAATTCAACCTCATTCAAGCATACTCAATCAAACAATTCAACCAAATCATGCTCAAATTGATTTTGCCCAATTTTAAACCCTAAAAATTTCATGCTTGATATAAGCTCAAGATACCATTGTTGGTTTCTAATTAGGTCCCAAGAATGAAATCAACCACAAAAACGCATGTGAATGCACAAAGGAGAATGGCGGAAACATACTCACAATGATCGGTTTGGATGCTACGAAGAACACAAGCCTTTTCAGCCCTCCTTGAAGCTCGGCAGTGGCTTCTCCTTGCAGTGGACTGCTCGGTTTTGGTCTCTTTTACTCCTCCAAGATTCGGCCATTGATGACCTCCATTGAAGCTCCAAGCTTCAAGCTTCAAAAACGATTCCATGCACATGTGTTCACTGTCCTATCACCTTTGTATTAACCCATTTGTGTGCTAGCACTTTGTCTTCTTCCTTGCTTCTCACGGCCAAGCCAAGATCTTGAAGAAGAAGAAGAAGAAGAAACGGCTCAAAGCCGAGAGAGAAGAGGAGGAAAAATGGGTTTCCTAGAAACCGTAAGTTGGAGAGAGAAAGAAAAGAAAATGTTTTTTATATATTTGATTTTCCAAAATCAAATACCAAAAACCCTTTTCCATTTACCAAAAAGTCAAAAAGCAAAAGGCAATTAATGCTTTTCAACTTCCATCAATCACTCAATCAATCAATCAAATTGTCACATCACTCAAAGTGACATGTGATTTGACGCTTGATGTGACTAGCGATTTGATACTTGATGTGACTTGCATGCCGTATTCGAATTCGAAATGCGAATGCGCTCGCAAACACACTCGGGCTCGGGTTTGCTAATTCCGAATTAACGAATTTTCCGTTGCGACGTAATTAAATGATTATGCCTAGCGAAATCACTATTCACGTCGCTAACGAATTAATTCTAAATTAACTCGTTCGCCCAAATTAAAATCTAATTTCAATTCCGCGTCGAAATCCAATTTCGCATAATATATCGAGTATATTATTTTATCGATTAATTCCAAATTAATTGTTCTCTCTCTTTAATTGATATTTTATCCCAGATAAAATATCTTTGTAATTAATCCCAGATTAATTTTCTCTCTCATCAAATTAATCCTAGATTAATTAAAGTGCGAGTCATACATCATCCGTGAATCTTCGAGGAAGTGACCATGAGATCCCCGGATATGTTGGCAGTAAATACGGTCGTCGGACTATCCGAACACGTAAGTACCTAGTACTACGTTTGTACCGATTTACAAGACAAGGTTGGCTTCTAGCAAAGCGCCATGCCTACCCAATTCTCCAGAAATATCCTTATAGGAATATGTGATCTATATCACGCGTAGTATACGTAGTATTGTGTATGTCGATCCAGTATCGAATGTCCACGTGCTAGGCCTAGGGCTGGAATTGTGTCTACCCCGTACGAAGCACATATCGGATGTCTGGCAACTAGTCTCTATAATCGGATATACATGACCTAATCATAATATCCCGAAAGCTCGAGAATTTAAGAGAACGAGTTCCGTATCCTATGTGACCATCATCTCCATATGACTGGAGTGATACTTCCGTCTTAACATCACACCCAACACACTACGATTCTCAATATACCCAGCATTGGCGTACACATAACCTGTAAAGCCCTGGACGACCGCAACCAAAGTATATTGATTGTCGCAAGTATTACGGTGCAAGTGCGGTGCAAGTCTCAGGTTAAGACCAAATATACCTACCCTGATTTCGAACTTCCATAGACACATAGTCATACTACCAATGGAATTCCGAGGGGGTCTATCCAAAGCGAAGCTGTTTCCCGTACCATCGGTTAAAACACAACCTCCTATTACACTTGCATGAGTATCATATACCCAAATATATGAGAACTATGTCGTTGTGCCCTCACAACGTACACAAGTGTAATACTAGTCTTTTACGCATTTATCGATGTCCAATCTCGATAATACTCTGACTATGGATATTTAATGATTTATCCTTCGTGGACTGATACTGTCTCATATCATTCTCAATCCAGGAATAAATCACAGAGACTTCCTATCATTTATATATCTTGGTGATCTAATCACAAATGATAAGAGTGCAATCTCCTTTGTCACATAGTTAATTTGTACAACAACACCGTGATATGTACAAATAGTGACGCTATGGGTCATAATTGTCCAACAAGTAAACCGATATATTACACAAAAATGAAATAACCACTTCATCTTTAAAATGATATTGGAAGATTCACAACCCTAGATAGTTTCCTAATATTGAATTTTCTTAAACCTACTTTCGCGTAATTTTATTTACTTGTTTTTAAATTCAAAATCATCACCATTTCAAATCAATCAATCAACCTGTTAGATACTAGTAATCATTTGACCTCATAAAATTAATAGATTAGGTATTAAGTCCTCGTGGGATCGATACTTTTTATACTACTTGAACGATACGTGCGCTTGCGTTATACGCGTGTGATTACGCACCGGTCAAGTTTTTGGCGCCGTTGTCGGGGACTTATTTATCTTTCAATATTAGTTTTTGGGTTTTATCTAATTTCTTTTTACTTATTGTTTTTGTTTTCTTGTGTTTCAGGTTCTCAGAAACTACATGAGATTAACTAGAAGCTTTGAACTCCGACCGCTTGACCCAGAGATTGAAAGAACCATCAGATAGTTGAGAAGGGAAAGTCGAGAAGGCCAAGAAGCAATCATTAACATGGAACCTAAACCTTTGAACATTGCACCACCAATACCCATTCGAGACAGAACCATTCTGGTGGTCGACGACTTCATTTCTTGTATTGTACTTCCTTCATTTCCAGCAAATGCGGGTGACATCAAATCATGCATCCAGATGATTCAGCAGTCAATACAGTTTGGGGGAAATGCAACTGAAGATCCTAATGCCTACATCAACAACTTCCTGGAAGTTTACGGTACTTTCAATTACAGCTGAACAGCTGAAGAAGCAATGAGACTGCGGATTTTTCCATATTCCCTGAAAGACATAGCTAAAGCTTGGCTACATTCGTTACCAGCAGGTTCCATTACAACTTGGAACACTCTAGCCACCAAATTCCTTGCAAAGTACTTTCCACCAGCCAGAACAGCGAAACTGAGTAATGACATCACATATTTTTTACAACAAGATTCAGAATCCCTCTGCGAAGCTTAGGAAAGATTCAAAGATTTACTCCGGAAATGTCCTCACCATGAGATTGCAAAATGGCTACAAGTCCAAACCTTCTACAATGGACTTTCTGGAATAATGAGAACCACAATTAATGCTGCTGCTGGAGGAGCTTTAATGGAAAAATGAGAAGATCAAGTCTGGGACTTAATTGAAGAAATGGCCAACAACAACTCCTTGTGGCCAACAGAATGGAGCATGATCCAAAGAATTGCAGGAATTTATGAAGTTGGAGCCAACACAGCACTGAATTCTAAGCTGGATCAGATTTGCAAAAATCTGGAAACTCTTAACATGAAGGTTAATGGTGGATCCACAAGTTCACCATTTGGAGGAGCACCTGAGTCAGAATCTTTCAACTAACATAAAGAAACGGTGAATTATGTCAACAATTTCAACAGACAAATGAACAATCCATATTCAAACACCTACAACCCAGGGTGGAGGAATCATCCCAATTTCCCATGGAGCAATAATTCATGGCAAATGAACAACCCACCACCCGGATTCCAACAACAGAACAAAGGCTAGGAGCAGACAAATGAATCAGGAATAACCGAAGTGTTGACCCACTTGAAAAAGATAGAAGCAAAACATGACTCTCAAGCAGCAAGATATGATGCTATGTTTCAATCCCAAGCAGCATTAATTCAAAGTCAATCAGCTTCTATTAAAGCAATGGAGAATCAAATTGGACAACTGGTCAATGCTCAGAGTTACAGACCACCAGGTAACCTTCCTAGCAACACTGAACCAAATCCAAGGAACATGGGAAAGGAACAATGTCATGCCATCATGTTAAAAAGCGGTACTGGAATTAATAAAGATGATAGAGCCAAAACAACTATTGAGGAAGTTCCAAAAGAAACAAAGCAACAGATGGAGGAAAAAGAACCAAAGGAAAAAGAACAAATCACTTCATCTCCACCTTTTCCTCAGCGTCTTTAGAAGAATAAACTGGACAAGCAGTTTGCTTGATTCTTTCGGGTGTTCAAAAAGCTGCATATCAACATTTCATTTGCAGAAGCGTTGGAACAAATACCCAGCTATGCCAAATTCATGAAAGACATTCTTTCACGAATGCGGAGATTAGGAGATTATGAGACAGTAGCATTATCAGAAGAATGCAGCGCCATCATTCAGAGAAAAATTCCTCCAAATTTGAAAGATCCTGGCAGTTTCACTGTTCCTTGCACCATAGGAGAACATGACTTCGGTAAGGCTCTGTGTGATCTAGGTGCGAGTGTTAACTTGATGCCTTTTTCTATTTTCAGGAAATTACAGATTGGAGAAACAATGCCAACTTCAGTCTCTCTACAACTTGCTGATAGAACGCTCGTATTTCCAAGAGGCGTAGTTGAGGATGTGCTGGTCAAGGTTGACAAATTCATTTTCCCAGTAGATTTTATTGTCCTTGATATGGAGGAAGACGCAGACATGCCAATCATCATCGGGAGACCATTCTTGGCTACATGTCGAACCATTATTAATGTAGAAAAATGAGAACTAACAATGAGGGTACAGGACCAAGAAGTAACATTCAGTGTTTTTAAAGCCATGAATTTCCTGAATGACGAGAATGAGGAATGTTTCAGACTTGATGTGATAAATAGTACCATCCAGACCTCCAATGCAATGCTAAGTTCTGCTGACAAACTTAAAGCATGTCAATTGCCTGTGGAGCCTGAAGATAAAGCGCACTGCGTACTGAAGAAGCCTATTCTTGCACTACAAGCAACAGAAGAGAAAAAGTTCCACCAGCTCAACGAATTGGAGGAATTTCACAATCAGCCTTTTGAGGATGCCAAATTGTACAAAGAAAAGGCAAGGAAAAGACATTATGAGAAGTTAGTGCGCATACAACTGGAACCAGGGCAGAAGGTACTGTTAAACAAATCAAGGGTGAAATTCTTCCCATGGAAGCCAAAATCACGGTGGTCAGGTACATTTGTGATCACCAAAGTTTTACCAGATAGAGCCGTTGAGATACATGATCCTGACTCCAACAAAACATTCAAGGTTAACAACAAGCGTGTCCAACACTATTGGGGAGAATCATTTGAGCGACAAAAAGAAAGTGTCACACTTTCAGATCCAGCCTAACATTTGAGAAGTCACGTCTAGCTGTCGACGTTAAACTTAGCGCTCGTAGGGAGGCAACCCATGTAATTTGTGTATATATTATGATTTGGTGTGATTTAATTTGGTGTGTTTAGTTTTTGCAGATTAAGTCATTTCAGGATGGAAGAAATTCTCGCAAATCTTCACAAGCAATTTCCTTCTCTCCCTAAAAAATCTCTGATGAAAGTTTACAAAGCTCGCTTGGAACGGATGAGACTACTGACAATCAAAGGTATTCCTACTGACATTCGTTGGATTATTGAAGCACGAGTCCGATTGGCAGGTGAGTCTTCTGACTCTTTTATTTCACATCTGTCTGGTTTAGGAAAGAGCACATATGCTAAAAAGAGAATAGCCAAAAGAATGTGTGTTTGTTATAAATATGCTCGCATGTTTTGTAATACTCGTTGTCGTTCTTTAGGAATGATGTCTGATAATCACGAAGATAAGATTAATTTCATTAGGGGTGGCTTGAGTAAGGAGTCTTTAGATGACATATTTAAAACTCTTGAGACGCATCCCAGTGGATGTGTGTATCACGAGATTCGTGTGTTATACGCACAATTCCAAAAGGAAAGACAACGGTTAAGTCTTGGGAATCTGACTCAAAAAGACCCTGTTTGCCAATTTATAAGAAAATAGGATGGGAAGCTTATCCCTGACGCATAGACGTCAATCAAGCCGCTACTTTTCTTGTACATATTATATCTCTTTGTCTTTTCCTAATAATTTTGATTTGTTTTGTTGTTTTCTTTTATTTTCTCCGACATGATCCAGACCTTTTTGACTATCACGATTTATTTTACTGTTAACTAATAATTTTCATTTGGCAGGTACTAGTGCTATTATTTTACTCACCCTTTTCAAGTGTTATAAATTCAACTCATCATTGCACTTTTGAAGACATCCAGAGTAAAACATGGAAGCCACTTCAAGAAGACGAGTTGAAAACATCTGTGTGTTTTGCGGTACTAGTGTTGGTGTTAAGCCACAATACGTAGAAGCAGCACATGAATTGGGTCGAGTCTTAGCTGCAAGGAATATGCACTTAGTATATGGCGGAGGCAATCTTGGACTTATGGGGATCATTTCAAAGGCTGTACAAGAAGGAGGCAGTCACGTTTTGGGAATCATCCCAAAACCCTTGGCGGAGGCAAATCCTATTGGACCATCAAACAGAGATGAACTTATTGTGCCAGGTATGTCCGAGCGACTAGTGGAAATGATTAATCGTGCTGATGCATTTATTGCTTTTCCAGGTGGCTTGGGTACATTGGAGGAAATTTTTACAGTGTTATCTTGGGCGAACCTGAACATACACCCGAAACCGCTTGGACTGTACAACGTTGAAGGATTTTATGATTTTATTTGCGTGTTTCTTGATGATGCCCGGAGAAATGGGTTTGTGTCAAAACCTTTAAAAGAACTCCTCTTCACTGCCAGAACTGTTCCGGATCTAATTGACCAAATCTTAGCCTATGAACTACAAATTGACCCTATCCTTTCAAATATAAATTGGTCCGAGGACGATTGTGGTAAGAGGCGTCGGATTAATCTGGATCTTAACCTTTAACTTTTCGTGTATAGTTTCAATTAACCAGGTACTATCTTCTAAACTCTTCTTCTACTGTTTAAGACATTGGGGACAATGTCTCATTTAGGTTTGGGGGAGGAAATTAGTTGATTAGTATCTTGTTTTTAGTTGTGTGTTGTTTTTATTTTTAGGCCAAAAGTTTTCGAAAAATACAAAAAAATTGAAATTTTTTCAAAAATTACAAAAATATTTTGCGTTTTTGTGTTTTTATTTTGACTAAAAATGTGAAATTGGTAAGAAATAGCTGAGTAAGGAGTTTCCACTCCTGAGACGTATTTCAAACCTATTTTCGAAACAAGTTAATTTTTGTTTATTTCCTTTTGAATTATTTAATTTGTGAATTCTCCATAATACTGACTAAAATGGATCTTCATATGCTCAGTTGGCAGATATTATCAACATGCATAGTAACATACAGAAATGAGTTGTAATTGAAAAGTTTATAATATTTAGTGCTCTACTTTAATTGGAGAAAACATCTCAAAAAGTGATGGAGTAAAAAAAACGTCCGAGATCCGAGTTATTAAGTCTGTAAGGGTGTTTTAACACCTAGTGCCCTAAAGCCAACTGGTTTGGGAGTCACTGGCCCAAAGCTCGCTACATGGATCAAGGATGTTGCAAAAATATATATATCTGAAGTCTGAGTAATTAAGTTCGTAGGGGTGTCTTAACACCTGGTGCCCTAAAGCCAACTGGTTTGGGAGCTACCGACCTAACACTCGCTACATAGATGGAAGATATTGTATATAAATAAAAAAAATCAAAAATCAAAGAAAAAAATCAGAAAAAAATCAAAAAAATTATTCCATTGCTGCAAAAAGATGTGAATTCTGATAAAACTTTAGGACAAAAATATTACTCTCTTATCAACTGCACTTGTGACTGTTGTGGGCAAAAATGAGTTGATTAATATTTTATCGACTGTGTATATGGAGAATGGTAAAAATAATCGGAGAATTTACTTATTAAGTAATTTAGAAAGAAAGAAAACAACTAGTAACTTGGAGTAGAAGTTTCACATGATTAGTCACTAACTTCTTTATTCTATTTTCTCTTGTCTTTTTGCTTTTGTGTGCATTAGTTTTATTATCTTTTTACTTTTGTAAAACGTTTGTGGGTATTGTAGCTGTAAGCCCTCACGATGTTGGGTTTCTAGTTAGTCCCAAGGATCAATTCAAGCAAGAAATCATGTGTGAATACAACAAAGAAGTATGGCGGAATCATACTTACATTGATCGGCTTTTGCGATGCGAGGAACAACAAAAATCTTCAAGCTTTCCTCCAAGGTGGCTCACGGCATTTGCTCCATTTTGTGCTCCAAAAAATCGGTCAACTCCATGGATGGATCTCCAAGCTCCAAGCTTTGTGTGGTGATTCCATGCTCATAAGTTAGTTCCCTATCACCTTAGGATGACTCTTCATGTGCTAGCATTGGATAGATTTGCCACAAATCTTCCATTCTTGTAAAAATTCGGCCATGGCAGAATTTTGGAGAAGAAAATGGCTTCAAAGCCGAGAGAGGGAGATGAGGGAAAATGGTTCCCCAAAACCGTGAGTTACCAAGAGAGAGAGAGAAAATGTGTTGTGTATTTTGTGTATTAGATTTCCAAAAGCTAATACCAATTTTTGCTTTCAAAAAGTCAAGGCATTTAAGCCTACAACCACCTCCATCACTATTCACATCAAAAGTGACATGTTGTCAATCACTCAAAGTGACTAGACATCACATCAATCAAAGTGACTAATGATTTGACGCTTGATGTGACTTGTGGGCCGCACTTGAATTCGAAAAGCGAGTGCGTCCGTAAACACTCCCGAGCTCGGGTTCGCTAATTCCAAATTAATGAATTTTCCGTTGCGACGTAATTAAATAATTATGCCTAGCAAAATTACTATTCACGTCACTAACGAATAATTCTAAATTAACTCGTTCGCCCGAATTAAAATCTAATTTCAATTCCGCGTCGAAATCCAATTTCGTATAATATGTCGAATAGATTATTTTATCGATTAATTCCAAATTAATCGTTCTCTCTCTTTAATGAATATTTTATCCCAGAAAAAATATCTCCGCAATTAATCCCAGATTAATTTTCTCTCTCTTATAATTAATCCCAGATTAATAAAGTGCGAGTCATACATCATCGATGAATCTTCGGGAAGCGACCCATGAGATCCCCGGATATATTGGCTGTAAATCTGGTCGTCGGACTATCCGAACACGTACGTACTTAGTACTACGTTTTTACCGATTTACAAGACATGGTTGGATTCTAGCAAAGCACCGTTCCTACCCAATTCTCCAGAAATATTCTTACTGGAATATGTGATTTATATCAGGCGTAGTATACGTAGTATTGCGTATTTCGATCCAGTATCGGATGTCACGTGCAAGGCCTAGGTTTGGAATTGTGTCTTCCCCGTCAGATAGCTGCAGCATATAAGAGCACCAGTTTCGTATCCTACGTGATTATCATTTCCACTATGACTGGAGTGATACTTCCGTCTTGACATCACACCCAATACACTACGATTCTCAATATACCCAGAAGAGGCGTACTCAGAACCTGTTAAATCCCTGGACGAACAAAACCAAAGTATATTGATTGTCGCAAGTATTAGCGGTGCAAGTCTCAGGTTAAGACCAAATACACCTACCATGATTCGGACTTCTATAGACACATTGTCATACTACCAATGGAATTTCGAGGGGTCTATCCAGAGCGAAGCTGTTTCCGTACCATCGGTAAACACAACCTCCTATTACACTTGCATGAGTATCATATACCAAAATATATGAGAACTATGCTGTTATGCTCCCACAACGGGCACAAATGTAATACTAGTATATTCCGTATTATCGATGTCCAATCTCGATAATACTACGACTAGGGATATTTAATGATTAAACCTTCGTGGATTGATATTGTCTCATATCATCTCAATCCGGAACTAATCATATGGACCTTCTATCATTTATACATCTTGGTAATCTAATTACAAATGATAAAAGAGCAATTCCCTTTGTCACATAGTCAATTTGTACAACAACACCATGATCTGTAAAAATAGTGATGCTATGGGTCATCATTGTCCAACACACGAGACTATAACTCGTCCATTAGGGACACCTAGGGGTTTAAAGGCTTGTTGCATATGCTAAATGCAACCGTGATCCCTACGAAAGTGGCTTAGTTTAATTTTAATTGTTTCTTGTATTTTATTTTGTTGTTTTGCTCAAGGACTAGCAAAATGTTAGGTTTGGGGGTGTGATAAGCGGAAAATATATCAATATTTACCGTCCATTTTACTTAATATTTTATTTAGTTTCTTGGGTTTGATGAACGTCTTGATGTGTTTTAGTTTATTTTGCAGATAAAATAATATTGGGACACAATGAATTCATTTAGGACGAAATGTGGGTCAAATAAAGGCAAAAATTGGACTTGACATATTAATTTTGGAGATTGGAAACTTGAAAGGGCGTTTTAACGAAGTGTAGTTTTGGAAATTCCAATTTTGCGCATCTGTCGTATTTTGGGCATAACTGTTTACTTCGATATCGGATTGAGCTGATTCAAGTTCCATATTAAAGAAGACTCAAAAACTACAACTTTGAAAGCCAAAATAATTTCTAATTCTGAAGATTTCATGCCCGAAATTGATGAACCATCCAGAAGTGTGTTGTGTGTAATTATTAAAGTCATTTTCAATCATTTTCAAAGCAAAAAAATAAATTAATAAATAAATAATAAAAATTATCAAATCACCACCAAACATGATAAATAATTAGTGAAGCAATTAATAATGGATTTGGTGGAGCAATTAGTGGAGCAATTAATAATGGATTTGGTGATGATTTGATGGGGCAAAATTTTGCCTATAAATACCAAGCCATTTCATTTGTAAATTCATACTTTCTTCTAAGGAATTCCTTAAGAATACTAAGAAGATTGTATCTGTTTGTTTATTTAAGGCTTTCAGTAATTAATTTCCGCTTTCGCACTTTCTTTCTTTACTTTTCAGTTTTTACTTTCCGCAATTTACTTTTACGCACATTACTTTTCTTTCTTTAATTTTCCGTTTTTTACTTTTCAGTAATGAGGAGGTAACTCCCCTTTGCTGGGGTAAAAGGTAAAATTTTTATTACTAATATTTAGAATAATCTCCCTTAATTATAATATATAACTAGTTAAAACCTGAATTAACGAGGATACCGCCATATTGGTCGGTTGGTAATTATTTAAATGGTTTTAAACCTGACTAAACTGGATACCACCTGATTGGTCGGTTGGTAATTATTATTAATTTGACTTAATCTAGATACCGCCTATATGATGTTGAGTTTCTATATAGGTCCCAAGATCATGAAATCAAGCATAAAAAAACGCATGAATACACAAAGGAGTAAGGCGGAATACATACTCACATTGATGGGTTTGAGATGCGAAGAACAAAAACCTTCAAGCCTCCCTTAAAGTCACGGCAGCAGCTCCTCCTTGCAGTGGGCTGTGCGGTTTTACTGGTTTTTGTCCCTCCAAGAATCGGCCATTGATGAACACCATGGAAGCTCCAAGCTTCAAGCTTCAAAATAATTCCAAGCCCATAAATTCGTTTCCCTATCACCTATGTATAACCCAAATCGGTTCCAAAACCGTGAAGGAGAGTAAGAAGAAAAGAGAGGGAAAGAGAAGTGCAAGGGAGTGGTGAGAGAGAGAAAATGATTTTAGTTTAATTTTATTTATTTTCAAAAAACAAAACAAATATATAAATCATTTTCATATATATCAAAAGTCAAAAAGCAAAAGTCTATTAATGCTTTTCCAACAACTATATCACTATTCACATCAATCACTCAAATCAATCAATCCAATTGTCACATCACTCAAAGTGACATGTGATTTGACGCTTGATGTGACTAGCGATTTGACGCTTGATTGGACTTGCGTGCTGCACTCGAATTCTGAATGCGAATGCGCTCGCAAATAATCCCGGGCTCGGTTCGCTAATTCCAAATTAACGAATTTTCCGTCGCGTCGTAATTAAATGATTACGCCTAGCGAAATCACTATTCACGTCGCTAACGAATTAATTCTAAATTAATTCGTTCGCCCGAATTAAAATCTAATTTCAATTCCGCATCAAAATCCAATTTCTAATAATATATCAAATATATTTTATCGATTAATTCCAAATTAATCGTTCTCTCTCTTAATTAATATTTTATCCCAGATAAAATATCTCCGCAATTAATCCCAGATTAATGTTCTCTCTCTTCTAATTAATCCCAGATTAATTAAGTGCGAGTTATACGTCATCGGTGAATCTTCGGGAAGCGACCCATGAGATCTCCGGATATGTTGGCAGTAAAGTAAATACGGTCGTCGGACTATCCGAACACGTAAGTACCTCGTACTACGTTTATATCGATTTACAAGACAAGGTTGGCTTCTAGCAAAGCGCCATGCCTACCCAATTCTCCAGAAATATTCTTACAGGAATATATAGATCTGTATCAAGCGTAGTATACCGTAGTATTACGTATATCAGCCCAGTATCGGATAGTCACGTGCTAGGGCTGGGGCTGGATAAGTGTCTGCCCCGTCCGAAGCACATGTCGGATGTCTGGTAACTAGTCTCTATAATCGGATATACATGACCTTGTCATAATATCCCGATGGCCGGCCAGCACTTAAGAGCACTAATATCGTATCCTGCGTGACATCATCTCCACTATAACTGGAGTGATACTTCCGTCTTGACATCACACCCAATACACTACGACTCTCTGATAAACCCAGAAGTGGTGTACGCAGAACCGGTTAAAGCCCTGTACCACCAAGACCAAAGTCTACCGATTATCGCAAGTATTAGCGATGTAAGTCTCAGGTTAAGACTAACACACCTACCTTGATTTCGGCCTCCCATAGACACATAGTCATAATACCAATGGGATCCGAGGGGTCTATCCAGAGCGAAGCTGTTTCATGTACCATCGGTGAAACACGACCTCCTATCGCACTTGCGTAAGTATCCCATACTTATATATATGAGAACTATGCCGTTGTGCCCTCACAACGCACACAAGTGCAATACTAGCATATTCCGCATTATCGATGTCCAGTCTCGATAATACTCCGGCTAGGGATATTTAATGATTAAACCTTCGGGGACTGATACTGTCTCATATCATTCTCAGTCCAGGAACTAATCATAGGGACTCTTCATTTATATATCTATGGTGATCTAATCACAAATGATGAGAGAGTGCAATTTCCTTGTCAGATAGTTAATTTGCTACAACAACACAATGATCTGTGCAAATAGTGACACTATGGGTCATTTTGTCCAACAATCTCCCACTTGGTACATAGCCAGTCACTCAAGTGTCCTACACCCGAACTATGTACGGTTGGCTCAAACTGCTGAGAAATGCATTCGTCAGCGGATTTGCATGATTATCATCTTGATGCGATTTATTCGATCATCACATCGCCACGATATATGATCCGAATGAATCAGATGAGTATCTAAGTATGTCTCTGGATCGTTGATGAGACCATTAATTCTTTAGCCTGTGCTGACGCCTAGCTCAGCTGCTAACAGAACTATATCTAATCTAATTAGATTTGTATCGACCCAAATGACTTCTATTGCTGCTTCAGCTGCAACAACAACCCGCATTTGTTGTTTATTCGGTAACAGTATCTTGCATGGAAGATTTCGAGCTCACTGTACCGTTATTCAAACTGTATAGTAGCGTTTGCGACTTTTAGTCGTCTTTATCGGTTATATGAAACTTGCTACAGTGACCCAGTCACTTAAGTTCTCATTCTCCATAGACTAAGAAAGCATCCTTAGTTCTCTAAGATACTAACGGATGTTCTTAACATCAATCCAGTGACTATCACTCGGATTGGCCTGTTTGTGAATCCATATGCTCAAAGCGTATGATACACCAGGTCTCGTACATTTTTCAATGTACGGTCTAGGAGAGTATTGCGAAAGCCAAGCTTTCGCCGATATTTATTTTATGGGAATATCATTTCAAGAAATGACGTATTATCATTATTTTATAGGACAGCCACTGTCAGTGCGCTCCCACTAACCTCTTATATACACAAGAATTATTTTCATTTTGAATTAAATCGTACACCATTATGATTATATCAAAACGATAATTCCAAGAACCTAATGCTTGCTTCAATCCAATCATGGATCGAATAACCTGCATTATCCAAATGGATTTACCGTGGCAACAGGTAAAAGGTTGAATCGTAATCAACACAATGTTGATAACGATACTTTCCGTTAAAAGCCTAGCTTTATACGCTGGTATGTTGCCATCCATGTATGTCTTCCTAGAAGACTTTTAAGTACCATTAGGCACAATGCCTTGTGGTACATCAACTAGTATCCAAACTGGTTGATATACATGGAATCCATTTGGATTACATGACACTTTGCCATAATTAGGGAGTTGATATCTTGTATCACTTCCTCATACGTAGTCAGTTAGTATTCCTCAAAAGATAGACATCTTTATGAGGTGCGATCAGAAACCCATACCCCAGGTTGTTTTCTGACTCTATCCGACCTACGCGGTTCTTGTGTATTCGAAGATTAATGGTAATAGTCTCATCCTGGATGAACTATTCATGTTCCATTAAGATTCAATGCCTTGAACAGTATTACTCCGATTCCATCGAGTTATACTATCCTCCCACTTACCACTGCATATCGGTATTCCTTTCAGGAAAACCGTATGGTGAGTAACAATCTAATTGTTCTCTTGTGAGATGTATAAGTACAATACTTATGGTATCCCTAGGATAACCTACATTTGGCACTTTCCTATTTGGGTTTTAGTTTGGTATCATCCAAACATATGCCTAGCATACCCAAATTATCAGGAATGAGAAACCCGGTTTCTTTCCCGTTCATATCTAATATGATATCTGTCAAACAGATTATTATGGAACCTTATTCAAAATAAGTTCTTGCACTGTTTAAAGCTTATCCGTTGAAGGAAATGGTAGCTCAGAGCGACTCGTGATTAACCTTATATGTCTAACAAAATTCGGTTAATCCGTTCGGACACACCGTCAAACTGACGTATTCCGGGAGGAGTCCTTTATTTGAAAGAATACTATACTCTTTCATATATACAAGAAACTTATTGCTTAAGTATTTTCCATTACAGTCTTACCATGACTGTTTAATACTTTAGCCGATCTATTTGTCTATTTCGTGTCGAAACTCTAAAAGTTTCCGATTTGTGTTTCAAAAGAAACACATAACCATACGCGATGCCACATCCGTACAGGTCACGAAATATTCATATCCATATCTAGCCTAGCTAGACATGGGCCCACTTGCTTCACTATGAAGTAGGGCTAACAGATCGGTGGCATTTACACTTTTACCAAGTAAATAGTATTTTAGGCACTTTGCCCAAATAGACTAGATTCGTAGACTTTATTTGAATGGAATCAAATCAGTCTAGTATCCGCTCTTCAAAAGTGTGATATACGATTCTTGTTTATCAGTGTCCCTGACAACTATGCCACAATTAAGTTTCTTAACTGATCAAATCAGTTTGAGCTATTTATTTGTCATGTTATATATTTGAGATATTATTATATTCAAAATATAAATCCTGTTATTCACATCTAATGTGTTTATCTCAATATCATCTTTATATAATGAAACACTTTAGTGTTCTAGAATATAAAGGTACACCCGCAGGGGGTTATACGCGATATAGAGATAATGTTTCTAGTCAAACTAGCTACATTATAACAGTTTCTAAATTTAAGTACTAACCCGAAGGTAGTTCCTAAATTCAGATATCTACGGTTAAAACAGCGACTTTCGTCCCGTTTTCAATTCGCAGATAAATCTCAATGAAGTCAGTATCTGTTCAAAATAGATTCTGATATCAATATATATATTTTATGTACCACACTAAGTATCTAAAATCCAATTTTAATACTTGTTGTGAACATAATTATGACAAACATAATGGATTACGTCTTAGTTATCATTACATGATTTCCAAAGATTATGCTCTACTATTTGCTTAACTCCAGGCTTAGACAATAATACGTTATTTTATCAAATAAAATAAGTATTATTTTTCCAGGACCATCCTGAAATTTATTCCCAATTTGAAAATTAAACCATTTAAACACATTTTCCCCAGGATTATGTTTTAAATGTCAATCTTTCAATTATATCTTGATTCTAATAGTCCAACTATTTAATCAACGATTTGTGGTACTATTTATTATAATGATTATAATAGTCCAACTATATAATCAAATATAATCTAAATTAATTAACCTCAATTACATTGATTACTATAATCCAATTATAAAATCAACTGTAAACTGAAATTAATTAATTCAAATATATTGATTAATATAATCCAATTATATATAATCAAATATAATACAGTCCAACTATTTATAAAAACAACAATTTAAATATTCCAACTAACATTTAATCTAACGACGAAATAATTTGAATGAGCGCGTATGGCGAGTAATTGAACGAGTATTGCAAATTCAATTCTTGCCTCCCACTATTTTTCGGCGAGCCTCTAACCCTCTGTCGAGTACTCGGGAAACCGTGTTTCCTAGTGGGCTAGGATCCCGTTAAATATCACAATCTTGACTTTGGCCAACAAATTGTATGATAATAAACTAGTAGATCTCGAAGATCAATTGGATCTCATCCCATCCATTCCTAGATCCAGTAGGCGGATATCCAAAACCTAAACATATATCTTATATATGCCAATACATCCAATGTATTACCTAACATTTCCTCTGAATCAACTAAGCCTTGGCTTTGGCACAACAAACCTAGTGATCCCAGTCAAGCGCGACCCATTGACCATGGAAAGCTTCGTAATCAATGTCGATGGACAAGAAGTGGTCTTGACTTTGGCCAACAAACCACAACTTGGACAAGACACCGATATGGAACAAAGCCTTCGTGATTCAAACACATCTTCGACGGACAAGGGCTTGACTTTGGCCAACAACCCAATGCCAATCTCGGATCTTGAGTAAGAATCACTCAATGGAAGGAAAAACGCTTGATATTGAGAGGGTTTTTCGCGTGCAAATTGGCTACCAATTTAATTATCTTTGTTAAGGTCTCATCATCATACACCCTTAAACATGCATTCTAAACACATAATAAAGCGAGTATGAAAAAAATAATAATGATATGCGGATGGATACTTTACATTGATCCTAGATCAAATCTCTCATTTTCTCTCTCCAAAACTAGCACATGTATTTACTTCTACCGTTACACTACACTTCTAAAGAAACCTCATTTACATTGAGGGGAATAGGTGAGAAGAGAATACAAAGAGTATAGAGGTGATAAGGCTGGACACGTAGGTCCAATTAATAAATCAAATTTATTACAATTTCCAAAATTGTCCCACCCGACTAATATCCATCCGATATACATTATTCATGCATCGCAACCATGTATTCATACAAGCATGTTATCAATCAATCTAATCCAATTAATTAATCTGATAATTAGTGATCATCCAATGTTCAAACAACGATTTGATTTTTGCTCGAGTCAAACTCGTTTTGCGAATAAGTACTCAAAGTACGAATTCTTGAATAAATTAAACTACATAATTAAATCCAATTAATACGCATTTAATTCTAATTCACTATTTAATTCCAAATTAAATATTACACTTTTATTAACGAACCCTTACGACTTAAATTCCAAATTTAATCGCAACGGGTCTCAAAGCCCGATTAACATCTAATGTTTATTTAATAAAGTCCAATGGGCTTTTAATTAATTTCTATAAGGCGTGGACTTTTGGTCAACTCGGGTCAAACGAACAACCAAAATCCAATCCAGGGAGTTACCCCATAAGCCTTTAAATTAATTTTGGCCCATTAGGCCCAATTAAATAATTAAGGTCCATTAAGTCATAATTGGACTTTATGGATGCGGTTTTAGGCCCAATTGGATCCAACCAAATTTGCCTAAACTCAACTTTGTACAAAACAAAGCCCAATTACAACCTTTAAGGCCCATTTCCCAAAATAAGCCCAATTAATTAACTTATAAAATTCTAAATTCCATAATTAATTAACCTAAGTGTAATACACAATTAACCACCCAATTAATATTTCTAAAACATCAATTAGCATACTTAATCATGCACTTTACATTAAATAGTGTCCAACACAATTTATTAAAATCAAACCCAATTTACATGCTTTTGTTCTCGGCAATTAGGGGTTTTTCCAATCCGATTCGGTTTCAATCCAATTGAACCCCACATCATTTCCCAATCAATTCAATTCATCCAATGAATTAAAATCAAAAAAACACAATGAATTTCAAATTCAATTGAATTCGGCCAAGCCACTTTAATTTGGGAAAAAATGTTCCAAATCAAAATTCAATCAAATTGAACTTCAAAACAACATTACCCAATTGTTTTAAGTCATCCAATGATCAAACAAACAAAATCACCAAGAAATTTAGGGTTCTTTAATTTCAGCCAACATAAGCAATTTGGGGAAATTTGTTCCAAACACAATTTCAACAAATTGATCCAATCAATCTTAAATTAAACATACTTTAAGCATTCTCATTCATCCAATTTCACAAAATATGCTCAAAATCAAGTTTACCCAAATTTGTCACTTTATGCCAACATAAAAAATTGGGGAATTTGTTCCAAACATAATTTCTTCAAATTAATCCAATCAATCATTAATTCAACAACATTTAAGCATACTTAATCAATCAATTTAATCAAATCATGCTTCAATTGATTTTACCCAATTTGTCATGCCCAAAATTTAGGGAAAATTGAATCCAATCCAATTCATGAAATTGATCATACACAACTTCAATTCAACCTCATTCAAGCATACTTCATCAAACAATTCAACCAAATCATACCTAAATCGAGTTACCAATTTTAACCCTAACTTTTCATGCTTGATAATAGCTCAAGATACCATTGTTGAGTTTCTAATATAGGTCCCAAGATCATGAAATCAAGCATAAAAAACGCATGAATACACAAAGGAGTAAGGCGGAATACATACTCACATGATGGGTTTGAGATGCGAAGAACAAAAACCTTCAAGCCTCCCTCAAAGTCACGGCAGCAGCTCTCTCCTTGCAGTGGGCTGTGAGGTTTTACTGGTTTTGTCCTCCAAGAATCGGCCATTGATGAACACCATGGAAGCTCCAAGCTTCAAGCTTCAAAAATAATTCCAAGCTCATAAATTCGTTTCCCTATCACCTATGTATAACCCATGTGTGTGCTAGCACTACTCTTCTTCATTTGCTTCTCAAAAATTCGGTCAAACCAGAAGATTTTGAGGAAGTGAGAGAAAGAAATCGGTTCCAAAACCGTGAAGGAGAGGAAGAAGAAAAGAGAGGAAAAAAGAAGTGCGTGAGAGTGGTGGTGAGAGAGAGAAAATGATTTTAGTTTATATATTTATTTTATTTTCCAAAAAACAAAACAAATATATAAATCATTTTCATATATCAAAAGTCAAAAGCAAAAGTCTATTAATGCTTTTCCAACAACTATATCACTATTCACATCAATCACTCAATCATCAATCCAATTGTCACATCACTCAAAGTGAATGTGATTTGACGCTTGATGTGACTAGCGATTTGACGCTTGATTTGACTTGCGTGCCGCACTCGAATTCTAAATGCGAATGCGCTCGCAAATAATCCCGGGCTCGGGTTCGCTAATTCAAATTAACGAATTTTCCGTCGCGTCGTAATTAAATGATTACGCCTAGCGAAATCACTATTCACGTCGCTAACGAATTAATTATAAATTATTTGTTCGCCCGAATTAAAATCTAATTTCAATTCCGCGTCAAAATCCAATTTCTAATAATATATCAAATATATTATTTTATCGATTAATTCCAAATTAATCGTTCTCTCTCTTTAATTAATATTTTATCCCAGATAAAATATCTCCGCAATTATCCCAGATTAATTTTCTCTCTCTTCTAATTAATCCCAGATTAATTAAGTGCGAGTTATACGTCATCGGTGAATCTTCGGGAAGCGACCCATGAGATCCTCCGGATATGTTGGTAGTAAATACGGTCGTCGACTATCCGAACACGTAAGTACTCGTACTACGTTTATATCGATTTACAAGACAAGGTTGGCTTCTAGCAAAGCGCCATGCCTACCCAATTCTCCAGAAATATCTTACAGGAATATATAGATCTGTATCAAGCGTAGTTATACCGTAGTATTGCGTATATCAGCCAGTATCGGATAGTCACGTGCTAGGGCTGGGGCTGGATAAGTGTCTGCCCCGTCCGAAGCACGTGTCGGATGTCTGGTAACTAGTCTCTATAATCGGATATACATGACCTTGTCATAATATCCCGATGGCGGCCAGCACTTAAGAGCACTAATACCGTATCCTGCGTGACATCATCTCCACTATAACTGGAGTGATACTTCCGTCTTGACATCACACCCAATACACTACGACTCTCTGATAAACCCAGAAGTGGTGTACGCAGAAACGGTTAAAGCCCTGTACCACCAAGACCAAAGTCTACCGATTATCGCAAGTATTAGCGATGTAAGTCTCAGGTTAAGACTATACACACCTACCTTGATTTCGGCCTCCTCCCATAGACACATAGTCATAATACCAATGGGATTCCGAGGGGTCTATCCAGAGCGAAGCTGTTTCCCGTACCATCGGTGAAACACGACCTCCTATCGCACTTGCATAAGTATCCGATACTTATATATAGAGAACTATGCCGTTGTGCCCTCACAACGCACACAAGTGCAATACTAGCCTATTCCGCATTATCGATGTCCAGTCTCGATAATACTCCGGCTAGGGATATTTAATGATTAAACCTTCGAGGACTGATACTGTCTAATATCATTCTCAGTCCAGGAACTAATCATAGGGACCTCTCTTCATTATATATCTATGGTGATCTAATCACAAATGATGAGAGTGCAATTTCCTTGTCAGATAGTTAATTTGCTACAACAACACAATGATCTGTGCAAATAGTGACGTTATGGGTCATTTTGTCCAACATATGACTGGTGGTAATTATCATGCAAAGTAATATATATATTAAGGGAGATATCTAAAATAGAAGTAATAAAAGTGGATCATTTTACCTCAGCGTTTTCTTTTATTGTACTTTTACCTTATTACTTTTCAGCAATTTATTTCAGCATTTACTTTTCAGCAATTTACTTTCAGCAATTACTTTCAGTATTTACTTTTCAGTAATTTACTTTCAGATTTACTTTCAGCATTTAATTTTAGTATTAATTTCAGCATTTACTTTCCGTCATTTACTTTTCAGTAATTACTTTTCAGCATTTTACTTTATATCTTTTATTTTATTTAAGTTTACTAGCCCTAGTTATGTGTCGTAACTAAGTTAGTTATCTGGGGTTGTGATGAATTCTAATATCACCGGTTTATAAGGGGTTATTTTATAGTTTAGGTAATTTAAAGGTTTACTTATTAAGTCTTAAGCTTAATGCGTCTTGTTAATTGGCCACTAATAAGATTGATCTGGTAAATCTAAAATAAACTTGACAAATGAATTTTAGGTTTCAGCCTTAGAATTAATAGTCCACGATCTTCCTTGAGGATAGAAAACCCTTTAATAAATTTCCTTACAGGATAGACATATACCTGTCGGGCGGGGGTAGCCATAATTGGAACTTAAACTTAATGAATCCAGGTAATTTGGTTGACATAGGCATATGGTTCAATTGGGTTATACTGGGTATTTGCGTCTGACCATCGACAGAGGCTTTCACATAATTTAGTGTTCCACGTTAGTAAACCGATATATTACATAAAAATGAAATAACCACTTCATCTTTAAAATGATATTGGAAGATTTACAACCCTAGATAGTTTCCTAATATTGAATTTTCTTAAACCTACTTTCGAGCAATTTTATTTACTTGTTTTTAAATTCAAAATCATCACCATTTCAAATCAATCAATCAACCTGTTAGATACTAGTAATCATTTGACCTCATAAAATTAATAGATTAGGTATTAAGTCCTCGTGGGTGTTGAGTTTCAATCAAGTCCCAAGATCATAAATCATGCATAAAAACGAGTAGAATACAACCAAATGAGGTGCGGAAAAACTCACATGGATAGGTAGAGATGCAACAAAGATGGACCAAATTCGCACTTCATGTTTCTGCCTCCATCAAGCTCGGTTTTGGGCCTTCTTGAACTGCAGTGGACTGAACGGTGGGGGCTGTTTTGATGCTCCAAAAATCGGCCATGGAAGACTCCATTGAAGCTCCAAGCTTCAAGCTTTCCAAGCTCACAAATTCGTTTCCCCATCACCATAATATAACCCATGTGTGTGCTAGCACTACTCTTCTTCATTTGCTTCTCAAAATTTCGGTCAAACCATAAATTTTTGGAGAAGAAATCGGCTCCAAGCCGAAAGTGGAAGAAGGAGAGAAAAGAGAGGGAGAGGAAGAGATGCGTAAAAGGAGAGAGAGAAAAGTAAAAAGGAAAATAAAATGTAATAGGTTTTTATATTTTTCCAAAATTAAAACCATTTACCATATATTTTACTTTTCTTTAAATGCTAAAGTCAAAAAGCAAAAAGCAAAAGTTGCTTTTTCAACTTCTACATCAATCACTCAAATCAAGTGACAACATGTCACATCACTCAAAGTGACATTTGATTTGACGCTTGATGTGACTAGCGATTTGACGCTCGATTTGATTTACGTGCGGCACTCGAATTCGAAATGCGAATGCCCTCGCAAATAATCCCGGGCTCGGGTTCGCTAATTCCAAATTAACGAATTTTCCGTTGCGTCGTAATTAAATGATTACGCCTAGCGAAATCACTATTCACTTCGCTAATGAATTAATTCTAAATTAATTCGTTCGCCCGAATTAAAATCTAATTTTAATTCCGCGTCGAAATCCAATTTCGATTAATATATCGAATATATTAATTTTACCGATTAATTCCAAATTAATCGTACTCTCTCTTTAACGGTATTTTATCCGAGATAAAATATCTCCGTAATTAATCCCAGATTAATTTTCTCTCTCATCGAATTAATCCCAGATTAATTAAAGTGCGAGTCATACGTCATCGGTGAATCTTCAGGAAGCGACCCATGAGATCTCCGGATATGTTGGCAGTAAATACGGTCGTCGGACTATCCGAACACGTAAGTACCTCGTACTACGTTTATACCGTTTTACAAGACAAGGTTGGCTTCTAGCAAAGCGCCATGCCTACCCAATTCTCCAGAAATATTCTTACAGGAATATATAGATCTGTATCAAGCGTAGTATACCGTAGTATAGTGCATATCGGCCCAGTATCAGATAGTCACGTGCTAGGGCTGGGGCTGGATAAGTGTCTGCCCCGTCCGAAGCACATGTCGGATGTCTGGTAACTAGTCTCTATAATCGGATATGTATGACCTAGTCATAATATCCCGATGGTTGCGAACACTTAAGAGCACTAATACCGTATCCTGCGTGACATCATCTCCACTATGACTGAAGTGATACTTCCGTCTTGACATCACACCCAATACACTACGACTCTCTGATAAACCCAGAAGTGGTGTACGCAGAACCGGTTAAAGCCCTGTACCACCAAGACCAAAGTCTATCGATTATCGTAAGTATTAGCGATGTAAGTCTCAGGTTAAGACTATACACACCTACCTTGATTTCGGCCTCCATAGACACATAGTCATAATACCAATGGGATTCCGAAGGGTCTATCCAGAGCGAAGCTGTTTCCCGTACCATCGGTGAAACACAACCTCCTATCGCACTTGCATAAGTATCCAATACTTATATATATGAGAACTATGCCGTTGTGCCCTCACAACGCGCACAAGTGCAATACTAGCCTTTTACGCATTATCGATGTCCAGTCTCGATAATACTCCGGCTAGGGATATTTAATGATTAATCCTTCGGGGACTGATACTGTCTCATATCATTCTCAGTCCAGGAACTAATCATAGGGACCTCTCTTCATTTATATATCTATGGTGATCTAATCACAAATGATGAGAGTGAAATTTCCTTGTTACATAGTTAATTTGTACAACAACACCATGATCTGTACAAATAGTGACGCTATGGGTCATATTATCCAACAGTGGGATCGATACTTTTTATACTACTTGAACGATACGTGCGCTTGCGTTATACGCGTGTGATTACACACCGGTCAACTACCATGTGATTACATAATGGATGAGCATTATCCATGTTGAAACGTTTGAGATTTTTTCCAATATATGCAGACTCATGGATAAATACTTCGTTAGTTTTATGCTCGATCTGCAAGCGAGACAATATTTCATTTTTCCCAAGTCTTTCATCTCAAATTCTCTTTTCAAATATTCAGTAGTTTTTAAAAGCTATTCAAGAGTCCAAATTAGGTTCATATCATCGACATATACTGCTATAATAGCAAATCCAGTCCTGACTTTATAATAAATACGCATGGGCAGATATGATCATTTATATATCATTCTTTCATCAAATATTCACTCAAATTATTATACCACATGCGTCTAGATTATTTTAATCTGTATAAAGATCGTTGTAACTTGATTGAAAACAGTTTACGATCCTTCTATTTATATACTTCAGGCATCTTTAATCCTTCAGGGATTTTCATGTAAATATCAGTGTAAAGTGACCTACACAAAAATGCTGTCACTACTTCCATAAGACATATGTCTAGTCTTTCAGAGACTGCTAAATTGATTAAAATTTGAACGTAATAGTATCCATCACTGGAGAATACGTATCCTCATAGTAAATTTCTGGTCTCTGCAAAAAATCTTGTGCAACTAGTCGCGTTTTATATCTAATGATTTCATTATGTTCATTATGTTTTCGAACAAACACCCATTTGTAACCAACAGGTTTGACATCTTCAGGTGTCTGAACTACGGGTCTAAATACTTCACGTTTGCCTAAAGAAGTCAATTTGGCCTGAATTTATTCTTTCCATTTAGGCCAATCGTGTCTTAGTCTACATTCATCGACAGCTTGAGGTTCAAAATCATTTGTAATTTCAGTAGCTACTTTATATGTAACACGTTATCGATGATTATTTCATTTCGATCCCACACTTCTCTTGAATAAGTATATTTGTAGACTTTTAATCATTTTTGGATTTTGAGCCTCTTTAGGGGTTAATGTCTCTTCAGGGACTATCAATTCTTCTAGAACTGGTGACTCAGAAGATGTGGGTATAGTCATTGCTCGAGCAATATTTTCAACAGGATCTGGATCTCTCATTTTCCTCTTCCGGGGAATAGTATCTTTAAAACCAAGTGGTCTATCACGTTTCTGACGTACAGTAGATGATTCATTAGTTGCATGTACACTGGATTGTTCAACAGGAATAACCACCCGGGCTGGTGTATTAGCAGCTGGTATATGTGACTTGGTTACTTTTGCAGCATCTATAAATACATTTGGAAATTGATTTGCAATTTGTTGCAAATGGATTATCCTTTGCACTTCATTTTCACATTGGCTAGTGCGAGGATCTAAATGAGACATGGTATAAACTTTCCAAGAAAGTTCATGCCTTGATTATGAAGGCTCTTTCTTTTCCTCTAATGTTTTAAAAATTATCTCATCAAAGTGATAATCCACGAAACGTGCAGTAAAAAGATCACCCGTTAAAGGTTCCAAATATCTAATAATTGAAGGTAAAATTAAAACCAACATATATCCCCAAACGATGTTGAGGTCCCATCTTTGTGCATTGTGGGGGTGAAATGGGAACATACACAACACAACTAAAACTGCGTAGATGGGAAATATTTGGTTGGTGACCAAGAACAAGTTAGATTGGAGAATATTGATGATAAGCTCTGGGTCTAAGGCGAATTAATACTGCATCATGTAGTATAGCACGATCCCATATAGAAATTGGTAATTGAGTCTGTAACAATAAAGTTCATAAAATTACCTGAATTCGCTTAATCAATGATTCTGCCAATCCATTTTGTGTATGTACATGTGAAACCAGATGTTCAACATCGATTCCAACTGATGTACAATAGTCATCAAATGTCTTGGATGGAAATTCACCGGCATTATCTAGTCGTATGGTTTTGATTGGATAATCTGGGAATTGTGCCCTTAATCTAATCATTTGAGCAAGTAGCTTGGCAAATGCAATTTTATGTGTGGACAACAAAAAAACATGTGACTACTGTGAGGATGCATCAATCAAAACCAAAAAGTAACGGAACGGAACGGTCCACTTAGTGGATGTATTAGTCCACAAATGTCTCTTGAATCCTTTGTAGGAATGATGGGGATTCAAAGGCAATCTTAGATGGAGATGGAGGGTATCACAGGTTTGCCTTGTGAGCAAGCGGTGCAATTGATCTCATCTGTCAATAGAATCTTCTGGTTCTTTAATTTATGCCCATTAGAATTTTCAATTATTCTACACATCATCGTAGCTCCTGGATGACCAAGACGATTATGCCATAACATAAAAATCTTTGGATTATTGAACTTTTGGTTCATCACTACATGACTTTCTATTGCATTTATGATTGTATAATACAATCCAGATGAGAAAACCGGAAGTTTTCCAATATATATTTCTTACCCGAGACATTTTTGGTAATACATATAAATTATATACTATTTTCATCTAAAGTTTCAATATGATACCCATTTCTGCGAATATCTTTGAAACTTAGCAAATTTCTACTGGACCTGCCTAAATATAGAGCATTTTCAATGTATAATTTTGTTCCACTTGTTAATAAGATTATGGCTACAAGACCGGATATAGTGTTTACCTTTCCTTCACGTAATTTTACGTCCAAGAACTCGAAGGATAGTGTGTGTGGTTACACTATCAGCCAAGCATACATCCCACATTTATTTTCCAGAACAGATAATTTATTTGTAGGATCCATATCCATGAAAATAAAATTCATGTCACATAAATATATGATATAATTCAAAAGAATAAACATACAATAGAAAATATAATATAATATAAAAATTTAAAGAAACATCGCATATATATAAACTAAAAATTACACACACATATTTGGAACTTCAGGTTCTCTTGAAAAATAATTCGTTGACCTAGAACTTCAAGTTCCAATCTTACATTATTATTTAGAACATCAAGTCCTAAAAGGGAATTATATTTTAGAACTGTAATTTCTGATTGATAACATTAATATTTAGAACTTCAAGTTCATAAATACGATATTATAGATTTAGAACTTCAGGTTTTATGGTAGATTTAAAACTGTAAGTTTTAACTTTTAAATTAAAGTCTAGTTAATTGAGATTAGAACTTCAGGTTCTTTAATTGTAGTGTACTTATAGAACTTCGGGTTCTATTCTTGATTTGTATATCTAAAACTACATGTTCTAATCTAATAACAAAAAAATGAGTTTAGAACTTCAGGTT
Source organism: Zanthoxylum bungeanum (assembly GCA_019454045.1). Taxonomy (NCBI): domain Eukaryota; kingdom Viridiplantae; phylum Streptophyta; class Magnoliopsida; order Sapindales; family Rutaceae; genus Zanthoxylum; species Zanthoxylum bungeanum. Next base: position 148,154 of record SKCR01029443.1, on the reverse strand, counting down.
CTAATCTACCTCTTATATCTTATCATAATCATGAAAAAATAAAGTAAATCAAAATAAATAAATAAAAAATGCTATCAAAATAAATCAAAAAAAAAATATGTTACTTATTTTCTAATGTGGAAGGTCCAACTTAATGGCAACCACAAAGCATAGTAATAAGAACAACTAAGATATTAAACTAATAATAATAAAAACAAAACACAATAAATTAGAACTACGAGTTCTAATTGTAGGATTGAAATTCAAAACTTCAGATTTTGATTTATTCATATTGATGAAAACCTCTTTTATTTTCCATGCAATTCATGTATCATATCACCCAAAATTCACTCATTAAAAAAAACAAAGAAAGAATGATGATCAAGACCATCTTGATCATCATGAAATCGGCTTGCATAAAAACAAAGCCAATCAAAGGCACACAAACTATTATTTCATTATCATTCTTTTACAAAATAAATGGCTTCAGGCCAAATCCAAGTGGAGCAGTCAAACACAATAATCACAAAAGAGCCAGAGAAGCCAAGTCAGAGGCTTCATAGCTTGGATTTGTAGGGTTTCTAAGGTCAAACCAAGATCGATTTAATCATTTATAAGTGTGAATACGACAAAGTTAAGTTGCGGAATTACTTACTTTGATAGGCTTTTGGATGCGATGAACAACAAAAATTTCTTCACCATAGAAGCTCTCGGCCAAGCCCTTGTTTTTATGCTCCATGATTTTCGGTCATCTTCATTTGTGTGCTCCAAGCTCCAAGCTTTGTAAATGGTGATTCCATGCTCAAGGGTTTGTTTCTCTATCACCTTTGGATGACTCTTTGGTGTGCTAGCACTAGGAAATTTTGCCACAAAATTTCCCTTACCCTTCATGCACCTCTCGGCCATTGAAGAAATTTGAGAGAGTTTTTGGCTTCCAAGCCGTGAGGGAGAGAGAAGAGAGGAAGAAGATGTGTTGGTTTGATTTCCAAAATCAAATAAAATGATATACCAAAATATAAATAAATGGTATTAGTCATTCAAGCCATCACTTTGGAGTGTTTCACACTCAAGCATCAACCAAAAACATCCATCACATTAAAGTGATAAAGTTGACTAGTGATTTGACGATTGATGTGACATGTGGGCCCCACTTGATTCAAAATACGAGTGGGCTCGCAAACACTCCCGAGCTCGGGTTCGCTAATTCCGAATTAATGATTTTTCCGTTGCGACGTAATTAAATCAAATTTAATTAAATAATTATGCCTATCAAAATTACTATTCACATCGCTAGTGAATTAATTCTAAATTAACTTGTTCGCCCAAATTAAAATTTAATTTTAATTCTGCGTCTAAATCTAATTTCATATAATATATCGAATATATTATGTTATCGATTAATTCCAAATTAATCGTTCTTTCTCTTTAAATAATATTTTATCCCAGATAAAATATCTCCGTAATTAATCCTAGATTAATTTTCTCTCTCTTATAATTAATCCCAGATTAATAATGTGCGAGTCATAGATCATCGGTGAATCTTCAGGAAGCGACCCATGAGATCCCCGGATATGTTGGCAGTAAATCCGGTCGTCGGACTATCCGAACATGTACGTATCTAGTACTACGTTTTTACCGATTTACAAGACATGGTTGGCTTCTACCAAATAACCGTGCCTACCCAATTCTCTAGAAATATTCTTAAAGGAATATGTAATCTATATCAGGCGTAGTATACGTAGTATTGCTTATTACGATCCAGTATCGGATGTCACGTGCTAGGCCTGGGACTGGAATTGTGTCTGCTCGTACGAAGCACATATCGGATCTCTAATAACTAGTCTCTATAATCAGATAAACATGACCTAGTCAAAATATCCCGATAGCTGCAGCATATAAGAGCACCAGTTCCGTATCCTACGTGATCATCATCTCCACTATGACTGGAGTGACACTTTCATCTTGACATCACACCCAATACACTTCGATTCTCAATATACCCAGAAGAGGCGTACACAGAACCTGTTAAAGCCCTGGACGACCAAAAAAAAAGTATATTGATTGTCGCAAGTATTAGCGGTGCAAGTCTCAGGTTAAGACCAAATACACCTACCCTGATTCGGACTTCCATAGACACATAGTCATACTACCAATGGAATTTCGAGGGGTCTATCCAGAGAGAAGCTGTTTCCGTACCATCGGTAAACACAACCTCCTATTACACTTGCATGAGTATCCTATAGCCAAATATATGAGAACTATGCCGTTATGCTCCCACAACGTGCATAAGTGTAATACTAGTCTATTCCACATTATCCATGTCCAATCTCGATAATACTACGACTAGGGATATTTAATGATTAACCCTTCGTGGATTGATACTGTCTCATATCATCTCAATCCGGAACTAATCGTAAGGACCTTTTATCATTTTTATATCTTGGTAATCTAATTACAAATGATAAAAGAGCAATTTCCTTTGTCAGATAGTTAATTTGTACAACAACACCATGATCTGTACAAATAGTGATGCTATGGGTCATAATTGTCCAACAATCTCCCACTTGGCTTATAGTTAATCACTCAAGTGTCCTACACCCGTGCTATGTACGGTTCGCTCAAACTTCTGTTGAGAAAATGCTTTTGTCAGCGGATTTTCAGTGTTACCATCTGATGCGATTTATTCGATCATCACATCGCCACGATGTATGATCCGAACGAATCAGATAATATTTGAAGTATATATATGGATCATTGATGAGACCATTAATTATTTAGCATGTGTTGTAGCCTAGCTCAGTTGCTAACAGAACTACTCCTAATCTGATTAGGATTATTATCAATCCAAAAGGCTTCAATTGCTGCCTCAGCTGCATCAATATTCCGCTTTTGTTGTTTATTCGGTAACAGTATCTTGCTTGGAAGATTTCCAGCTCACTGTTCCGTTATTCAAACTATACAGTACCTTTATTACGACTTGTAGTCGTATTTATTGGTTAGGAAACTTGCAGCAGTGAACCCAGTCACTTCAAGTTCTCATTCTCCATAGTATAAGAAATCATCCTTATATCATCTAAGATACTTAAGGATGTTCTTAATTTCAATCCAGTGACCATCACTTGGATTGGCCTGATTGTGACTCCATATGCTCAAAGCATATGAGACACCAGGTCGCGTACATTCATTTCAATGTACGAGTTCTCGGAGAGTGGCAACAACTTTTAGATCTATCCCAGTAGATTTTTATTCTTAGAATAAAAGTTGTTTCTCCCAAGTATTCTACGGAGAATTTTCACCGATTTTATTATGGGAATATCATTTCCAAGAAATGATATATCATCATTATTTAGGACATTCACTGTCAGTGCGCTCCCACTAACCTCCTTATATACACAAGAATCATTTTCGTTTTGAATTAAATCATATACCATTATGATTACATCAAAACGATAGTTCCAAGAACCTAATGCTTGCTTCAATCCATACATGGATCGAATTAACTTGCAAACCTTGTTTGCTCGTTTTGGTACGACAAAACCGTCAGGATGTTGTAAACATCCTCCAAAAGGTTTCCATTTAAGGAAATCGATTTTGACGTTCAGCTGCCATATTTCATAAATGAAACATACAGCATTGGCAAGCATTATCCAAATGGATTTAACCATGGCAACGAGTAAAAGGTTTCATCGTAATCGACACGATGTTGATAACGATACCTTTTCGCTACAAGCCCAGCTTAGTACGTTGGTATGTTGCCTTCCATGTATGTCTTCCTTGAAGACTTATATTATACCAATAGGCACAATGCCTTCCGGTACAACAACCAGTGTCCAAAATTGGTTGGAATACATGGAATCCATTTCAGACTTCATAGCACTTTGCCATAATAGGGAGTCGATACCTTGTATCACTTCCTCATACATAGTCAGTTCGTATTCCTCAATAAGATTGACATCTTTACGAGGTGAGATCAGAAACCCATACCTCCCAGGTTGTTTTCTAACTCTCTCTGACTTGCGCGGTTCTTGTGTATTCGAATATTATTGGTATAGTTTCATCCTTGATGAACTATTTATGTTCCATTAAGGAATCGGTGCCTGGAATAGTATTACTCCAATTTTCATCGAGTTTTACTTTCCTCCCACTTACCACTACATATCGGTATTCCTCTTAAGAAATCCGCATGGTGAGCAACAATTAAATTGTTCTCATGTGAGTTGTATAAGTACTATACTTTGGTTACCCTAGGATAACCCACAACTTATGCACTTATCCGATTTGGGTTCTAGTTTGGTATCATCCAAACATATGCCAAGCATTCCCAAATTTTCAGGAATGAGAAAACCCAGTTTCTTTCATGTTCATATCTAATATGAAGTCTGTCAAACAGATTTTTATGGAACCTTATTCAAAATAAGTTTTGTATTGTTTATGCGTATCCCTTGAAGGAAATGGTAGCTCAGAGCGACTCATGATTAACCTTATCATGTCCAACAAAATTTGGTTTCTCCGTTTGGACACACCGTCAAATTGACGTGTTTCGGGAGGAGTCCTCATTGAAAGAATACTATACTCTTTCAAGTTTTTGAGAAATTTATTGCTTAAGTATTTTCCATCATGCTCTAACCGTGACGGTTTTAATACTTTAGCCGGTCTGTCTGTCTACTTCGTGTCGAAACTCTTTGAATTCATCAAAAGTTTCTGATCCGTGTTTCACAAGAAACACATAACCATAACACGATGCCACATCCGTAAAGTTTACTAAGTATTCATATCCACCTCTAGCCTAGCTAGATATGGGCCCACTTACGTCACTATGAACGAGGGCTAACAGATCGGTGGCACTTACACTTTTACCAAGTAAAAGGTGTTTTAGGCACTTTACCTAATAAACTAGATTCGTAGACATCATTTGAATATAATCAAATCCGTCCTAGTATCCACTCTTCAAAAGTGTGGATATACGAGTCTTGTTAATTGTGTCCCAGAAAACAATGCCACAAATAAGTCTCGTCTGATTAAATCAGTTTGAGCTATTTGTTTGTCCTGTTATATGTTTGAGATTTATTTATATTCAAAATATAAATACTGTTATTTACATCTAATGTGTTTATATCAATATCATCTTTATAAAATAAAACACTTTAGTGTTCTAGAATATAAAGGTATACCCGCAACGGGTTAAACCCTGATATAGAGATAATGTTTCTAGTCAAACTAGTTACATTGTAACAGTTTCCTAATTTAAGTACACACCCGAAGGGTAGTTCCTAAACTTAGGTTTCTACGGTAAAAACAGCGATTGTCGTCCCGTTTCTGACTCACAGATAAATCTCAACTGAAATCGGTATCCTACTTATCAGCAGATTCTGCACATCAGTACATATATTATGTACCACATCCAGTATCTAAAATCCAATTTTAATACTAGTAGCGAACATGTTGATGACAAACATATTTGAAGTCGGAGCCTTGCCCGTCTTCAATTCCTTTATGTCTGCCTTGTCCATACGGCAGTCACGCTTCCAGTGACCCCGTTTGCCACAGTTTAGGCAGACATTTTGGGATATGTCATATGTCTTCCCAGAAGATTATAATGATTTTGCCTTTGCCCCTTTTCCACACCCCAGAAGCCTTTGGCCAAGCCTTGGCTTTCTGGGATGTCGAAGTAAGATGCGTCTTGTGCTTCTTGCCCTATTGCAAACTTTGGCTTTGTCTCCTTGAGTATAGCCATTAACTCTCCAAGAGTTTTCTATTGCAATTTGTACTTCTAAGATCTAAGGATAGATCTATGAAGATCCTTCAATTTCAATAGCATACTATAAGGATCTAACCCTTAGTTATGACTAAGAAATTAAAGAGTCTTTGCGGAAAGCATAACAGATTAAGCACTAAAGTTATCATCACATGAATATTCCAAATATCATGTTCTACTATTTGCTCAACTCTGGGCTTAGGCTCGAGACGTCACTCTATCAAATAAAGTAACTTCTCGGTCCCCAGGACTATCCTGAGATATTATTCCCAATTTGAAAATTAAAGCCATTTAATGACATTTTCTCCCAGGATTATGTTCTAAACGCTAATCTTTCAATTATCTTGATTGCAATAGTACAACTATCCAATCAACGATTTCAGGTACTATTTTAATATAATGATTACTATAGTCTAACTATATAATCAACTATAATTTGTTTGGTTTAATTTCAAATATATTGATGACTATAATCCAATTATATAATCAACTATAATTGAGTAGTTTGAATACAGTCCAACTGTTTAATTAAAACAACGATTAAATATTAGTCCAACTAATATATTAATTATTTGACGAAAAATTTGAAATGAGCGCGTATTGGCAAGTAACTAAACGAATATTGCAATTTAATACTTGCCTCCCACTATTTTTCAGCGAGCCTCTAACCCCTGTTGAGTACTCGGGAAATCTTGTTTCCTAGTGGGCTAGGATCCCGTTAAATAACACACAATCTTGACTTTGGCCAACAAATTGTATGATAATTAACTAGGTAGATCTCTAAGATCAATTGGATCCCATCCAATTCCTAAATCCAGTAGGTGGACATCCAAGTCCGAAACATATATCTTATATATGCCAATATATCCAATATATTGCCTAACCTTTTTCCTTCCTCTGAATCAATTAAGCATTGGCTTTGGCACAACAAACTTAATGATCCCAGTTAAGCGGAACCCATTGACCTTGGAAAGCTTCGTAATCGATGTCGATGGACAAGAAGTGATCTTGACTTTGGCCAACAAATCACAACTTGGACAAGACACCGATATGGAAAAAAGCCTTCATGATTCAAACACATCCGCGATGGAAAAAGGTCTTGACTTTGGCCAACAAACCAGTGCCAATCTTGGATCTTGAGTAAGAATCACTCAATGGAAGGAAAAACGTTTAATATATGTTGAGGGTTTTTTCGCGTAATTGGCAACCAATTAATTATCTTTGTTAAGGTCTCATCATCATACACCCTTAAACATGCATTCTAAAAACATAATAAGGCGCGTATAAATAAAATAATAATGATATGCGGATGGATATTTAACACATTTTGTTCCTAGAACAAGTCTCTCACTTTCCTCTCTCACGCTAGCACAAATATTACTTCTACCCAATTACATAACACTTCTAAAGAAACCTCATTTACATTAAGGGGAATAGGTGAGAAGAGAGAAATACAAAGAGTGAGAAGAGGATAGCTGAGACAACGCAAGTCCAATTTAATAAATTCAAAATTTATTACAACAATTTCCAAAATTGCCCTCACCCATCTAATATCCATCTGATATACATTATTCATACATCGCATCCATGTATTCACACAAAGCATGTTATCAATCAATCTAATCCAATTAATTAATCTGAAATTAATGACCATCCAATGTTCAAACAACGATTTGATTTTGCGCGAGTCCAACTCGTTTTACGAATAAGTACTCAAAGTACGAATTCTTGAATTATATTAAACTACAATATTAAATCCAATTTAATTGTATTTAATATTAATTTTATATTTAATTCTAAATTAAATAATTACACTTTTTAATGTGCCTTTACGACTTAGATTTCAAATCTAATCGTTACGGGTCTCAAAGCCCAATTAACATCCAATGTCAATTTAATTAAAGTCCAATGGGCTTTCAATTAATTTCATAAGGCAGACTTTGGTCAATATGGGTCAAACCCAAATACCAAAGCCCATTTAAGGAATCACCCTTATTTGCCAAGAAACCAATTTAGGCCCATTAGGCCCAATTAAAATTAAAGGTCCATTTAATTATATTTGGACTTTATGGATATGGTTTTGGGCCCAATTGGATCCAACCAATTAGCCTAAACCAAACTTGGCCCCCATTAAGCCCAAATACAACTTTAAAAGCCCAATTCCAAATTTGGCCAAATTAATTAAATTCCAAATTTCCAAATTTCATAATTAAATTAATCTAAGTGTATAACCATGATTAATTAACCAAATTAACATTTCCAACACAATTGAATCAAAAATCAATCACTTTCCATGCAATGTCACTCACGGCAATTTGGGATTTAATGTCCAATTCCAAATTCAATCCAATTAAATCTCACATTAACATTTCCCAAGTCATTCAAACTCATCCAATGATTCAAAAAACAAAATCACCATGACATTAGGGCAAGCATAAGTTTCGGCCAAGCCAAACAATTTGGGGAAAATTCATCCAATTCAATTTTCATCAAATTGACCATGCATAACACTATGTTATCATCATTCAAGCATATTCAAACAATCAATTTCATCAAAACATGCTCAAATCAATTTTACCCAATTTAACCCTAATTCCAATTTCATGCTTAAATCATGGCTCTGATACCATTGTTGGATTTCTAAGGTCAAACCAAGATCGATTTAAGCATTTATAAGTGTGAATACGACAAAGTTAAGTTGCAGAATTACTTACTTTGATCGGCTTTTGGATGCGAGGAACAACAAAAAAATTTTCACCATAGAAGCTCTCGGCCAAGCCCTTATTTTTGTGCTCCATGATTTTCGGTCATCTCCATTTGTGTGCTCCAAGCTCCAAGCTTTTTAAATGGTGATTCCATGCTCAAGGGTTTGTTTCCCTATCACATTTGGATGACTCTTCGGTGTGCTAGCACTAGGAAATTTTGCCACAAAATTTCCCTTACCCTTCATACACCTCTCGGCCATTGAAGAAATTTGAGAGAGTTTTTGGCTTCCAAGTCGTGAGGGAGAGAGAAGAGAGGAAGAAGATGTGTTGGTTTGATTTCCAAAATCAAATAAAATGATATACCAAAAAATAAATAAATGGTATTAGTCATTCAAGCCATCACTTTGGAGTGTTTCACACTCAAGCATCAACCAACAACTTCCATCACATTAAAGTGATAAAGTTGACTAGTGATTTGACGATTGATGTGACATGTGGGCCCCACTTGATTCAAAATACGAGTGGGCCCGCAAACACTCCCGGGCTCAGGTTCGCTAATTCTGAATTAACGAATTTTCCGTTGTGACGTAATTAAATCAAATTTAATTAAATAATTATGCCTAGCAAAATTACTATTCACATCGCTAGTGAATTAATTGTAAATTAACTCGTTCGCCCAAATTAAAATCTAATTTTAATTTCGCGTCGAAATCTAATTTCATATAATATATCGAATATATTATTTTATCGATTAATTCTAAATTAATCGTTCTTTCTCTTTAAATAATATTTTATCCCAGATAAAATATCTCTGTAATTAATCATAGATTAATTTTCTCTCTCTTATAATTAATCCCAGGTTAATAATGTGCGAGTCATACATCATCGGTGAATCTTCGGGAAGCGACCCATGTGATCCCCGGATATGTTGGCAGTAAATCCGATCGTCGGACTATCCAAACACGTACGTACCTAGTACTACGTTTTTACCGATTTACAAGACATGGTTGGCTTCTAGCAAAGCACCGTGCCTACCCAATTCTCCAGAAATATTCTTAAAGGAATATGTAATCTATATCAGGCGTAGTATACGTAGTATTGCGTATTACGATCCAGTATCGGATGCCACGTGCTAGGTCTGGGGCTGGAATTGTGTCTGCCCCGTACGAAGCACATATCGGATCTCTGGTAACTAGTCTCTATAATCAGATAAACATGACCTAGTCATAATATCCCGATAGCTGCAGCATATAAGAGCACCAGTTCCGTATCCTACGTGATCATCATCTCCACTATGACTGGAGTGATACTTCCATCTTGACATCACACCCAATACACTACGATTCTCAATATACCCAGAAGAGGTGTACACAGAACCTGTTAAAGCCCTGGACGACCAAAACCAAAGTATATTGAATGTCGCAAGTATTAGCGGTGCAAGTCTCAGATTAAGACCAAATACACCTACCCTGATTCGGACTTCCATAGACACATAGTCATACTACCAATGGAATTCCGAGGGGTCTATCCAGAGAGAAGCTGTTTCCGTACCATCGGTAAACACAACCTCTTATTACACTTGCATGAGTATCCTATACCCAAATATATGAGAACTATGTCGTTATGCTCCCACAACGCGCACAAGTGTAATACTAGTCTATTCCGCATTATCGATGTCCAATCTCGATAATACTACGACTAGGGATATTTAATGATTAAACCTTCGTGGATTGATACTGTCTCATATCATCTCAATCCGGAACTAATCATAAGGACCTTTTATCATTTATATATCTTGGTAATCTAATTACAAATGATAAAAGAGCAATTTCCTTTGTCACATAGTTAATTTGTACAACAACACCATGATCTGTACAAATAGTGATGTTATGGTCATAATTGTCCAACATGATTTGCCGATGATGAGAAGTTTAATTTCATATTGTTGGTGGCGAAGGTTGACATAGGGGCTGATGGATGATGAATTGGCTTCAGGCCTGTTTTAGCAAAGATGATTGATGAGTCAGCTTCAGGCCTTATTTGAAATTATTATTATTATTATTTTTTATGATTAAGTCGTACTACAAGTATGATTATTCGACTTCAAATATTAAAAGCCATAATTGTTATTATAAATCTGAATCATGCTTTTGTGTGAGCATATAAATTGGCTTGAGGCCTAATTTGGATCCCCAAATGATGATTCCGCTTTGGAAGCATATCGTATTGATAACGTGTTATAAAAATAAAGAGAAATAGAAGAAGATAGTACCTTGAAAGGTGCAAGATTTTCTTACAAAACTACAAATGGGTTCCTCAATAATTATAGGGAGGAGTTATGGTGAGTATTAACAGAAGTAAGTATCCATAGGACGAAAAGGCCGAGGAAGGACGAAAAGGGATGACGTATCTGAGGACGAAAATGGATGGCGTCAGGACGAAGAAGGATTCGGCCTAGGAAGACTTAATTCAGGACGATTTAAGGAATGGGCAAATAATCATGAAGGAAGAAGAAAGTGACACTTCCAAAATGATTGACCAGTTATGAGATACGTTCGACGTTTCTTACACAAATTAGTGGTAACCCCAACGATTTAATAAGTTACCCAACGATTTAATAAGTTACCCAACAATTACACGCACGATCCAACAGTTGCTCGCACGATCCATCAGTTGCATATACATAGAGAACATTGGGGTTTAGTGGGACGAAGACAGTAGAACCGCTCAAACGTTTGGTGAAGTCACGCACTATAAAAGACTCAAGTGTAGAAAGAAGCAAGAAATGGGAGAAAAAATGAAGACTCATAATGAGCAAGTCTTTAATTTCTTAGCTTTGTAATCTGTAAAACTGTAATTTGTGTGCTTGTGCCCATTGGAGGCATTTTCTTGGAATCAAACACCCCTTTCTGGGACTGTGTCTCAGGAGGTCTTAACCTTACACGCGTATTGACAAAAAATTATGCAAATAGTGAGATAAGTCATAAATTAATAAAATAATAATAAATTATAAGATAAAGACTAAGTAGTTGGGATCATCACAAATTACAATAATAAATAATATTTAGGAACGCAAGGCAAATTTTTTTTAAGGACTTTGGTAAAATAATCATGTAACTTCGAGAAAAAGAGTGTCTACTCATAAAGGAGGTTGCAGTGACCATATCAGACGACTATCTTAGGCCCACCATTTTGTATTTAGTTACAAAAATTAATATAGTGAAATACATGTTCTTTCGTCCCATTTTGCATCAAAGAGTAGGATTTTGGTCTCTATTGTTGTTAGAATTCGACATACGGCATGAACCCCAAAAGACCGTAAAAAATCAGGCCCTTACTGATTTTTTAGCTGATCATCATTGTTTAAGCACAACCAAATAAATGGAAATGGAGATAGGCGAATGCAGCTTAAAACCATGGACGATGTATTTTGATGGGTCTAGTACGTCGAATGGGGCAGGAATAGGAATAGCCCTTATCACTCCTCTGGGAGAATTATTTCGTTTTATTATCAAATTGGACGAATGTTGCACCAACAATTAGGCCGAATACGAGGCTTTAATATTTGGATTGGAGATACTCCTTGATATGAGAGTAAAAAATGTGTCCATTAAGGGAGATTCGCAACTAGTTGTCCAATAAGTGATGGGGTATTTAGATGACAGAGTTCATCAGTCATGGCATTGTTAGAAATAGCTCAAAAACTACTAGATAAATTTGACTATGTGGAGTTAGAACACGTCTCAAAGAAGATGAATGAGATAGCTAATGATCTAGCTCAAGCAGCCTCAGGATATAAACAAATAAGTATGGATAGCATGTGCAGAAGGGGGAAATCAAACCAGCTCTAGTAAGGTGAAAGAATGAAATGGACGTTATGGTCATTGAAAACCAAGACGAGGACGACTGGAGAAGAGAGATCAGAGATTTCTTAAAGAACCCAGAGAACGAAGGAAATCGAAAGCTAAAACTAAAAGCCTTAAACTTTGTAGTATCATGGGATGTATTGTATAAGAAACGTCCAGATGGTTTATTGTTAAATTTTGTAGGACCATCAGAAGCCAAGACCATCATGGCCGAAGTACATGAAGGGGTATGTGGGTCTCTTCAAGCTGGAGTGAAAATGAGATGGTTAATCATAAGAGCGGGTACTACTGGCCGAAAATGGGAGAATCTTGCATAATGTATGCTAAGGGATGCGTAGCTTGCCATAAACATGGACCCATACAAAGAGCGCAAGCAACGATTCCCCGTCATTAAACCGTGGCCATTCATATGATGGGCGATTGATTTGATAGGAAAAATCTATCCCGCATCTAGCAAAAAATATACCATCATCGTCGCCACAGATTTCTTTACCAAGTGGGTGGAAGCAATCCCCGTAATAGAAATTTTCAAAGAACAAATCATCAAGTTCATAAAGGAGCATATCATCCATCGATTCAGAATTCCTCAGACATTAATGTTAGATCATGGGACTTCTCTGAATGGCGAAAAATTTAAGTGTTTCTTGAGTGAATATGGGATTCGGTTAGTAAACACTACTCCATACTACCCTCAGTTAAATGGTCAGGCAGAATCATCCAATAAGATCCTTAAAGGTCTGATTCAAAAGATGATAACGGACAATGTCAGACAATGAGACGAATTTTTAAGTCAAGCTTTATGGGCATATAGGACATCACCTAGAACAAGTACCTCGGTCATGCCGTTCCAGCTAGTATATGGTCATGAGGCCGTATTACTGGTCGAAGTCAATATCGAATCTGCGAGAGTGGTGTTACAAAGGGAATTGACGAAAGAAAATTATAGTGAAGCGATGATCCAAAATATGTTAGAGTTAAATGATATTAAGTGCGATGTCATTAACCATTTAGAAGTACAGAAGGCAATGATAGCCAATGAGTACAACCGGAAAGTCATGGCCAAATCGTTCAAAAAATGGGAGTTAGTATGGAAGACAATACTACCATTAGGCTCCAAGAGTCCTGCATATGACAAATGGTCGCGTAACTGGGAAGACCCTTTCGAGGTGGAAAATGTATTTCCAAACGGGGCTTATCATCTAAGGAATTTGAATGGGGAAATACATGTTAGAGCGATAAATGGTAAGTACTTGAAAAAATATATGCCTTCGTTTTGGGAACATGAGAATGTGGCGTTTTCCAAATAATAATAATAATAATAATAAATAGTAAAATAAATAAATAAAAGTAGTATGTTTCTTCATTGATTATGGATGATTTAACGTCCTCAAAAATTACAAAAATGGACGATGCAACGTCCTAACATTGAATACATAAATACAAAATCAGCTGTTAGACAGGGGGCCGTTGGAAGTCTTCAGTTGAGTCCTTATCCTTTAACACCGAGAATGCTTCCCTCAACCGATGTCACTTCCTTTGTATATTCTTATCAGCTGCTGTTAGATCGGCTAGGCTTTTCTCAAAATCAACTTGAACCAAATATTCGTACTCTGCCAGAGAAGCATTCACGTCTTTTAATTGCGCGACAATGGTTTTCCTCTTGGCTTATCTCCTCATTCGACTCTCCTCAATAAGGCATTGGATCTCCCGAAATTTCTGCTCTAGGTTCAGCAGTACCGATTCCTCAATCATCATTTCATCAGTGGTTTCTCGCAAGGACTAGCGGATAGCATTAAGGGAATCACAAAGGCTTTTTTTCTTTGCCACTGAAGAATGAAGCCTGACCCTCTGACTATGTATACTTCGGTAACGAGGAATAAAGGTTGCCACATCATTTTGTAAATCTTGGAGAAAGAGTCGGTTTTCCACCGGTATGGGCAAAAAGGAGAAGCCAACAAGCGAGACAGCTAGGAGGAAATCTTGTCTAGCTTGAGCATGTTTTCTTGCAGGGCGGCCTGACCGATGTCCAGTAAGGTGAAAGAGGCATATTGACCAACGACCTCCGAAGAGCTTCCAAGTCTGTGGTCACTCGGGTTGAAGATGAGGCAGGTTGAGACAGAGTAGAGGCTAGCCGATCGAGACGATCCAAAACATCATGGACTGATTGTATGAATTGATTGGGCACATGTTTACAAAAATGGAGTTAGCAAATGAAGGCCGAAGAAGTTAAAAAAAAATAAAAAAAAGACATACTTACAGTCCCGGGCTCAAAATTGGAATTGGATGGTTTGTCCACGGCTGCCATAGGGACGTCACCATGAGGCGATATAGACTTTCACCTATGAGATAAAGGCAGAGGAATGAGAGACATAACCTGAGGAGACGAGGGTAGAGAAATGAGGGGTGATGGTCATTCTGGAGAAGGAGACCGTCGCAGTGGAAGATCAAAATAGGAAGAGCTCGGTCTACCTGATGGCTGGGTCTCTGTAAAAGAATCAGAATCGGAAGAGTCGGTAACATGAATAACCTCGATATCTTTATAAATGCTACTGATAACATCCGGCTTTAAAAAGGGACCTAGCCTCTTCCAATATATCCAATTCACCCAGACTAAACAGGTCATCTATGTCCCTATAACTTCCCTCAATCCCCGAGGCAGTCCACATATGTATTAAGGGGACAACCCACTCAGGATGAAAATGAAAAGGCTCATCATCTGGCTCTTGCACAATAGCGACAAGATTGTGTAATGGATGATATTTGAAGAAAGGATCGTCTATTGAGATTTCCTCTATAAGCCGGTCTATACTGCCTAATACTACACTTGCAGTACCTTGGGGATCGGCCCTACTCCATGGGATTACATTAGCAGCCTCACCTTCTTTTGATGGGTGTCGAACAATGGGAGTTTTGGCAGCCGCACCCTCTTGTGATGGGTATTGGACGATTGGGGTTTCAGTAGCCTCACCCTCTTTTGATGGGCGCTGGACGATTGGAGTTTCAGGCTCATGAGCTTGGGCCGGTGCAAAAACGACGGGCGAAGGTTCGGTCCTAGACACATGTACAAGAAATAAGAATGAACATTTAATAAAAAAAAGAAAAAAAATGGGGGCAAGATTATACCTTAGCCCGACTGCGTAACAAGGCTCGTCCGAATCAGAGCTATGGTTCGGTGAAGGATGTTTCCGTTTAGCCTGTTTGGAGCCTGCTTTCTCCGGCCCATCTCTCTCAACAGACTTCTTTGGCCCAGTTATTTCTGAAGGTTTAAAAGAAAAGGAAATACCAGAAAAACCAGAGAATAAGGCAATGAAAAGAGTCTTTCACGGCTAACTGGCTAGAAGCGATCAAAAAGAGGATCGACGGATGTACATGGGGAGAAAGAGTCGTAAGAAAAGGAAGTCAGTAAAGACTGAGCCTTAGACAAACATTGATCGATGTCTGAGAGCGAAAGAACCTTGAAACGCTTTATTGAGGTGGAACAAGAATGAAATAATGAAAGAAGCCATCCATGAACGAGAACGAATTGACGATCAACGAAGTTGGGAGAATACATTTCCACCTCAGCCTTGACATTGCCTCAAGTTAAGATTTCGTGAATCAGATCGCATGTGCATAAAAACTTGCGCCATATGTGATTGACAGATTCATCTCCATCTGATTCGGAAAGCTCGTGAATGAAAGAAGGGATGTCGCCCAAGGAAAAAGGGAAAAAAAAAGAATCCGAGAAATGGTATAAAAATACTCAAAAATGGTACAAGGAATGAGAGAAGTTGGCCCTAGTTGAGCGAATAGAAGGCCCGCACAAGGAAATGAGCGGTTCGACTCAATAGAACTGAAAATAGGAAAGTAGGCTCGGAGCCAAAGTTGGATGAGCCAGAGAAGGCCAGAAGCAATCGACAAAGAGCTAGACTGTAGCTGTTTTTGAAGAAAAGCCAAACCCTGATAAATGGCAGCCAACAAAAAGGAACACAAATCCAAAAGTCGGCCATTAGCAATGTCCGAAGAAATTGGAAGATAACCCGACACAGGTTTCTGACTAGGCACGCAAATGATATATTTGCAAAGCCAATAGTGAATGAAAGTGGTGCGTTCCAACACCGAGACCGGACCAGCTGACTTAGAAAATGCACAAAAGAAAGCAGAATAAGAGGAGAATGACGAAGGACGAAGTGTCCATCTGATGAGGAGGAAAATGAAAGTTAGTACGAGCAGAAATGGTCACAGCTAAAGGAGATAACTCAGTCAAAGCACTGATGTCGCGAAGTCTAATGGTAAAGGGGCCGGAAGGGAAAAGAATGTTAGGGATATGCCCTATACCCAACTTGTGGATGGGCTATATGTAGATGTATTTGTAATATTTTCATTAATTAATAAAATGGCAATCTTTATTATACGTGTCTTACATAACTTATATGAATCATCAAACACTGTAATAAAGCCCTTGGAGTAATAAGATGATGGCTTCCACGTCTTATGAGAATCATTACTCTTAAAAATTCCTAGTCATAGTTTTGTGAATAATATGGCGTTCACAAAACGGAGAGACTAGCATGATGATATGATCCTCCCTTAAGTGGGGTAGCCGATCTTATAGGCTACTAGCGGAGAACCGTCCGCTTGGTGTATCGCATGGATGCATGAGTTGCTCGTGTCCATCGAACTGACCGCCGAAAGTTTTCACATGGAGTGTTTATCCCATGTGTCTGTGAGAAATTTCATGTATTGATTGTATGACTAGTCCTTAGACTTGAGGTCTTTACAATCTTATGTGTGGATCAAATAACTTTGACATTCTCCTCCCCGGTTCAAAAGATCCAGTCATAAGGGTATGATTGGGTCATTTGTTGAAACACATGAACTTTGTAAAGATACAACAGAGAATCGCCACTCTATCGGATAATATTTTCTTACAATAGTAATATTCCAGTTCGCAGGTTGATATGTGTGATCAGTGCTTGAGACTGTGGCCGCAGCGGAAGAATCATGTGAGATTCTTGGGTTAGCACGATTCATGACACTATCAACATCATACCTTTGACTATATGGGTAGACACTTTCCATACCATAGGTCAAACGGTGGGGATACAGTGAGGCGAGAGACCGTATAATATGCAAATCGCATACATAATGGGTATATATATTTCCATCTCATTTGGGGGCCTTGGCATGTTGCTAGATGTCAACCTTGGCCATTGAAATCGAACGACCATCTGATCGGAGGATAAATTATGTTCGATTAAATTATCATGATTCATTTCATGTCCAACTTGAGGGGAACCCAAAAGGTCACACACAACAAAGTCGAAATCAATGGTTAACAGTGCACAGTACAAATTTAACAGCATATATGATTGTTGTAGGAATTGTTCATAAATGGTTCAATGTGCTTAATTATTGAACATATCATTTATGAGGTCCCATAGTGGCTTATGGATTGGTGAATGACGATAGGGGCACTTTGGGAATTGGAATAAATAAATAAATAAATAAAACATTAATAGTAACGTGAATAATACCAAAAATTATTTGTTATTTGTTTTGAATTCCAATTCGGCCCAAACTCTTATTAGGGTTTTATAATCTCATTAAAATAATAAATTAAGATCCAATGGCTAAGAATAATTTAGCATTTATCCCACATCGGATTCTTAATTAATTTTGTTGTCTTTGGAGCACCTATATAAACCAAAGAATTCTTTACAAATTTTTACACCAAAACCTTTCATATCTTGGGTTTATATAAGTGAGCAACTCTAAAGTTTAAAGAGTAAGCCATTGATTTTGAGGATCCTTAAGTCTAATTGACAAGATGAACCTCGAGTTGAAAGTTTTGAGGTATTTTCCTAGGCTAGCACTAAGGGCAAAATACCCGTGCACTCAAGGCGTAGTTTTGCCGTTGAGTTTTGGCTTTAGTGTGTGTACCTTTGGAGGCCACACACTTGGATGGCTTTTTGGAATGTAGAAGAGCTTGCTGAGTTCGAGGAAAGCTTGTAGATTGGAGGGACGACTGGAGGAGCCTTCGGTTCAAGTAAGTCATTTTCTTTCTTTATTTTAATTAGAGTTCTTATGATAGTTAGCATGTTTAGGTTTATGTTCTTTGCATGTTTTATGAGTTTTTATGCTTAGAATATATATATAGTAACATCCATATGCTTGTAGAATAATTAAAACAAATGGGTCTTGGGCAAATGGATAGCGGCATCATATGTGTTTTTTAATTTTCCGTTGCGCACTCGCGGCCGCTTCCCAATAGTGGTATCAACGCGCCGTTTTTGTTTTGATTAGTTCTCTCTCATTTGAACTAGAAATTGGGTGTGTAAAAGCTAGTTGGAAAGCTAACACCCTGAACGTAATTTTAGGTACAATTTTTGCATGATTTGGTTAAGATTTGAATTGTGAAATTGCATTTAAAGTTCACGCATCTGTAAAAAACGTGAATAGTAAATATATTTGAATAAAATAAAATGCAATATCATAATTAAATATTAATCAAAGTTATTTAATGCCTAAAATAATTCCAACATATTAAAACTCATATGCTTGATGATTCTATATATTATAAAAGATACAAGTGGGGTGGGACCAAGGCGTTAATAAAACTTTCCAAACTAAAGTTAATTTAACCAAAGGTATTACTAGAGTTAGATAATGATTTGGTGTCTGCCTTCACTCACTACCTTTTTATAGCCAAAAGGAAAAGCTGTAAAGACATCTAGATAATAATTTACTCAAAGCTTACCTTAAAGAATATTTAAAGTGTTGGACTATTTTGGAGGATCTATTGTTTATTCATGTCACCAAGGCAATAAGAGCCTAAGAGGTAAAGGTATTTAAGAGAGTTTGCTCCACCCTCCTCTAGGGAATTTTCAATGGAGGAATCCATTTGACAGTTATTCGCTTAAACTTGCTAAAATCCTCAATAATAATTTAAGTCTAAAATTTCCCTCCCATTGTAAAATATAGACCCAAAGGGCTTAAACCGTATTGGCATGACTAGGCTTTACCAGACTAACCAATACCAATTTTTCCCTAAATCATATTATTGACAATGGTTTGACTTTTCTGAGTCATAAGATGCAGCGACCCTTAGGCGTGGTCTTATAACTTAGTGGCAAAGATTGGGTGTCCACAAGGACTAGCATAAGCTATGGCATGTTTGATTGCCCAATCCAATAATCAAGGAATTGTGATTTATATCATAAATTGGTTGAGAACCTACATAATTATCATATTTTATAACGATCGGCCCTAGTCGGAGTTATGAAATGATGATAATGGGATCCTTGCCCACAAGAAATTCATCATATTGGGGTGGGACCAAGGCGTTAATAAAAATTTCTGAGTCATGAAATTTTAAAATAATTGACTGGGAGCAACTTCATAATATTAAAAGCCCATGTTATTATGAAATATTAATTAAAACATATTCCTAATTTTAACATTCTCTCTTAACATGTGGGTTAAAATATTTCACAAACATTCAAATGGAAAATAGAGTATCACTTCGTTCCATCCTTGATGAGTATAAGCTCAAATGGGACAACTACAATTACTGGTTTAGAAACCTTAAAATTTTCTTACGACAATAAAATATTTTCTATGTTCTTGAAATACCATTTCCCCCTGAACCCGCAGAAGATGCTGACCAAAATACATTTGATGCTTGGAAGAAACACGTCGATAATGATGAGCAAGCAGTTTGCATAATGCTTGGCTTTATGCCGGACGAACTTCAGAAAGCTCACGAAGATATGGATGCTCAAACCATCATCTTTCACTTGAAGGAGTTGTATGCAACTTCAGTTCATACCGTGAGATTCCAAGTGTCATATGTCTTATTCCAAACAAGGTATAAGAAGGGATCTGTTAGTGGACATGTGCTTAAGATGATTGGCCACATTGAAAATTGGCCAACCTCGGGTTCATCATGGATCATTAGATAGGTCACGATCTAATTCTTCAGTCATTACCAAAAGACTTCTATAACTTTATTATGCAGTTTCATCTGTCTGATAAAGAAGCTACTTTAGCAGAATTGTACAATCTGATAAAGCAAGCAGAGAATGACTTGAAACCGGAGCTTAAAACATCCGTCATGCTTACGGGTACGGACCTGAAGCCACGAGGCCCTAAAGAAAAATAAGGGCAAGGCCAAGGCTCCAGATCAACTAAAGCCCAATGGTAAGGTGGAGAAGAAAAAAAGGAAAGGGGAAATGTTTCTTTTGTGGAAAGAATGGTCATTGGAAGAAAGATTGCAGATCCTTGAAAGCCAAGGAAGCTAGGGAAGCCCAAGTTGCCAAGAATCCCAATGCTTCAGGTATGTTTTATATGATTGAACTATATTCTCAAAACTTTAAACCTTCTACTTGGGTGCTTGACACCCGTTGTGGGACTCACTTGTGTAACAATGTGCAGGGCCTGAGAAACAGTAGGAGACCCCGTCATGGCGAGGTTGACTTGCGCATGGGTAATGGAGCAAAACTGGCTGCATTGTGCGTGGGGACTTATTCATTAGTTTTTGCCGAATGGTTTAGTTTTAGACTTAGAAGATTGTGTTTATGTACCTTCTCTAGTAAAGAACATCATTTCAATTTCTTCTTTATGTAATAAAGGCTTTTCATGCCTAATAAGTTGTAATGAATGTTCTATTTATTTCAATGAAATAAAATATGGAGATGGTATTTTGAATAATGGTATCTATGTCTTACAAACTAACAAAGGATGTTCAACCTCTAATATATAAAACATTAACTCGAATAATCTCAATGAATCACTTCTATGGCACAGTCGCTTAGGTCATATCAATGAAACAAGATTAACTAAGTTATATAAACCTTATATAACTTGTGAGTCTTGTTTACTTGGTAAAATGACCAAATTACCCTTCAAAGGTAAAGAATAACATGCAGCGGAGAAATTATAACTCATACACTCTGATGTATATGGACCAATGTCAGTCACCGCTAGAGGTGGATTCTCCCACTTCATTACCTTTATCGATGATCACTCGCGATATGTAGGTATGTGTACCTTATGCGATACATATCTGAAGCCTTTGAGAAATTCAAAGACTTCAAAGCTGAAGTAGAAAACCAGCTTAATAAAAGTATTAAGTCACTAAGGTCTGACCGAGGTGGTGAATACTTAAGCGGTGAATTTCAAGATTACTTGAGAGAAAATGGCATTGTTTCCCAGTGGACTCCTCCGGGAACTCCACAGCATAATAGGGAAGGAGAAATCAGACATTATTAGATATGGTCCGATCAATGATGCCAGGTACAGATCTACCTCTTTCATTTTGGGGTCTTGCTTTAGAAATGGCAACACTACTACTAAACCAAGTTCCTTCCAAGACTGTTAGTCAAACACCATATGAGTTATGGTCTGGGAAACGTCATAGTCTTAGTTATCTAAGAGTTTGGGGATGTGACGCATATGTTAAGCTCACACAAACTAACAAATTGGATGATAGGGCAGTTAAATGTAAGTTTGTAGGATATGCCTTGAACTCAAGAGCATACGTGTTCTAAGTCCCAAATGAACAAAGAACATTTGTCTCACGAAATGCTAAATTTCTTGAGAATGAATTCCTTCTCAAGAAATATAGTGGGAAAAGACTTGACCTCGATGAGGTACGAGAAGAACAAACTAACATAGAACTAAACCCCAGGCCCCTCAAAAGGGCAGCGACGGAACAACCACAAGGTTATGAACTTAGAAGGTCTGGTAGGGAAAGATATGAGCTTGAAAGATATGGTTTCCATATTGATGAGGAACATGATCAGGTCATTGATAATAAAGATCCCGCCAGTTATGACGAAGCAATGCGTGACATTGATTCAGTCAAGTGGCTTGAGGCCATGAAATCTGAAATATACTCTATGTATCAAAATCAAGTCTGGAACTTGGTGGATGCACCTGAAGGGATAAAACCCATAGGCTGCAAGTGGATTTACAAGCGTAAAACTGATGTAGAAGGCAACATCCAAACCTATAAGGCTAGGTTGGTGGCGAAAGGTTATAGACAAATCCAAGGAATTGACTATGACGAAACCTTCTTGCCTGTTGCAATGATAAATTCCATTCAAATTTTACTAGCACTAGCTGCACACTTTGATTATGAGATTTGGCAGATGGATGTCAAAACAGCTTTCCTTAATGGGAACCTCGTAGAGGAAGTCTATATGACACAACCTGAGGGGTTTGCATCTAAGGATTATCATAATAAAGTATGCAAGCTTAAACGATCCATTTATGGACTCAAGCAAGCCTCCAGAAGTTGGAATATATGATTTGATGAGACAATCAAAGAATTTGACTTCATCAAAAATGTAGAAGAGCCTTGTGTTTACAGGAAAAATAGTGGGAGTGCTGTTGTATTTCTTGTATTATATGTCGATGACATATTAATCATCGGGAATGATATTCACATGATGCAAGCCACCAAGCAATGGTTATCTCAGAATTTCTCCATGAAAGATTTGGGAAAAGCAGCCTACATCCTCAGTATTAAGATCTACCGTAATAGATCTAAGAGGTTGTTAGGACTTTCTCAATCTACATACATAGATAAAGTTTTGAAAAGATTCAAAATGGAAGATTCCAAAAGAGGTAATTTACCTACTTGTCATGGAATCAAATTATCTAAGGAGCAATGTCCACATACTCCTTCAGATAGAGAGCGTATGAGTAGGATCTCTTATGCTTCAGCAATAGGATCGATCATGTACGCCATGCTATGTACAAGACCTGATGTCTCTTATGCTCTTAGCATAACGAGCAGGTATCAGGCAAATCCTGATGAGCAACACTGGGCAGCCGTCAAAACAATCCTAAATTATCTAAGAAGAACTAAGGATATGTTTTTGACATACAGAGATTGTTCTGAGATGAAAGTCATTGGTTACTGTGATGCGAGCTTTCAGACCGATAGGGATGACAGCAGATCGCAAACAGATATCTGTTTACTTTGAATGGCGGTGCTGTCAGTTAGAAAAGCTCAAAGCAGTCAAATACATCGAACTCCACCACTGAAGCCGAGTATATTGCAGCATCTGAGGCAGCAAAAGAAGCAGTCTGGATAAAGAAGTTCATCACGGAGGTGGAAGTGCTTCCCGCGATAAAGAATGGCGTCACGATGTACTGTGACAACACGTGCGCCATTGCTTAATCAAAGGAACCAATGTCCCACCAGAAATCCAAGCATGTACTCAGGCGATTTCATCTCATCAGGGAGGTTGTTGAGAGAAAAGAAGTTATTATAGAGAAAATACCCACAGAAGATAATCTTGCAGATTCTTTGACTAAAGGGCTGACTCAATAAAATCATGATAGGCACACCCTGAGAGTATGGTGTCCAGATTCATACTAGTTGGCTATAGTGCAAGTGGGAGATTGTTAGGGATATGCCCTATACCCAACTTGTGGATGGGCTATATGTACATGTATTTGTAATATTTTCATTAATTAATAAAATGGAAATCTTTATTATACGCGTCATACATAACTTATATGAATCATCAAACACTGTAATAAAGCCCTTGGAGTAATAAGATGATGGCTTCCACGCCTTATGAGAATCATTACTCTTAAACGTTCCTAGTCATAGTTTTGTGAATAATATGGGCGTTCACAAAGCGGAGAGACTAGCATGATGATATAATCTACCCTTAAGTGGAGTAGCCGATATCATAGGCTACTAGCGGAGACCCGTCCGCTTGGTGTATCACATGGATGCATGAGTTGCTCGTGTCCATCGAACTGATCGCCGAAAGTTTTCACATGGAGTGTTTATCCCATGTGTCTGTGAGAACTTTCATGTATTGATTGTATGACTAGTCCTTAGACTTGAGGTCTTTACAATCTTATGTGTGGATCAAATAACTTTGACATTCTCCTTCCCCGGTTCAAGAGATCCGGTTATAAGGATATGATTGGATCATTTGTTGAAACACATGAACTTTGTAAAGATACAACAGAGAATCACCACTCTCTCGGATAATATTTTCTTACAAGAGTAGTATTCCAGTTCGCGGGTTGATATGTGTGATCAATGCTTGAGACTGTGGCCGCAGCAGAAGAATCATGTGAGATTCTTGGGTTAACACGATTCATGACACTATCAACATCATACCTTTGACTATATGGGTAGACACTTTCCATACCCTAGGTCAAACGGTGGGGATACAGTGAGGCGAGAGACCGTATCATATGTAAATCGCATACATAATGGGTATATATCTTTCCTTCTCATTTGGGGGCCTTGGCATGTTGCTAGATGTCAACCTTGGTCATTGAAATCGAACGAACATCTGATCGGAGGATAATTTATGTTCGATTAAATTATCATGATTCATTTCATGTCCAACTTGAGGGGAACCCAAAAGGTCACACACAACAAAGTCGAAATCAATGGTTAACAGTGCACAATACAAATTTAACAGCATATATGATTGTTGTAGTAATTGTTCATAAATGGTTCAATGTGTATAATTATTGAACATATCATTTATGAGGTTCCATAGTGGCTTAGGAATTGGTGAATGACGATAGGAGCACTTTGGGAATTGGAATAAATAAATAAATAAAATGTGAATAGTAACGTGAATAGTAATGTGAATAGTAATATGAATAGTAATTCTTTTTATTTGTTATTTGTTTTGAATTCCAATTCGGCCCAAACTCTTATTAGGGTTTTATAATCTCATTAAAATAATAAATTAAGATCCAATGGCTAAGCTTAAATTAGCATTTATCCCACATCGGATTCTTAATTAATTTTCTTGTCTTTGGAGCACCTATATAAACCCAAAGAATTCTTTACAATTTTTTACACCAAAACCTTTCATATCTTGGGTTTATATAAGTGAGCAACTCTAAATTTTAAAGAGTAAGCCACTGATTTTGAGGATCCTTACGTCTAATTGAATAGAGGAACCTCGAGTTGAAAGTTTTGAGATATTTATCTAGGCTAGCACCAAGGGAAAATACCCCGTGCACTCGAGGCGTAGTCTTGCCGTTGAGTTTTGGCTTTGGTGTGTGCACCTTTGGAGGCCACACACTTGGGTGGCTCTTTAGAACGTAGAAGAGCTTACAGAGTTCGAGGAAAGCTTGTAGATTGGAGGGAGGAGTGAAGAAGTCTTCGGTTCAAGTAAGTCATTTTTTTATTTTAATTAGAGTTCTTATGATAGTTAGCATGTTTAGGTTTATGTTCTTTACATGTTTTATGAGTTTTTATGCTTAGAATATATATATAGTAACATGTCTAGGCTTGTAGAATAATAAAAACAATTAGGTCTTGGGCAAAGGGATAGCGGCATCATAATATTTTTTAATTTTCCGCTGTGCACTCGCGGCCGCTTCCCAACAGTGAAAAATATTGTAATCAGAAGACAAAAAAAGCAGTGATGTAGGGAACAGATTCCGGTCAAAAGGAGGCAGTGCTAGTGAAAGCTCTATGAGGGAAAGCATACCATTGTTTTGAAGAAAAGTACAGGTGTCTGCATGTAATTTCATGCGCTGGAACCAAGTCTCAAAAGAGGAGTCAGGCTTGGGCCAGGTACGGATGGGATTGGATTGAGTAAGAGGAGAAACGCTTAAGGGTTCGAAAAATGGGAGGTTGGAAACAAAAGGGAACAACTGGGCCAAGGGAGTTGTGGCAATAGTTGTATCATTAACAAAAGTGAGGCGTAAGGAGCACAATCCATAGTTTTCGTCGAGGGTATGGATCCCAAAGACGCGAACAGAAGGATCATCCAAATCGGCCTGGTAATCACAGAAGGTTGAACTGGCTTTTTTCGTGGGAGCAGAAGAAGACAACGCCATAGCAAGGAAGTTAAGAGATTTACAGTGATGAAAGATGAAGAAAAGTAAAACAGCGAAAAGAGAGAGTTTGGGCTTATATAGCCGAGATGAACATTCACCCTAGGACAGATGTTGCGACCCGATTCGAGGGAAGAAGAAAGAGTGGGAAAAGGAAGAGGCAGTGCCAGACATGATTGGACCTGGAAGTGACACGAAAGGCGGCACATTAATTAGCGCAATGATGGTCTTCGACAAGACGTGATGAGGAAGGTCACACATTTATTAAGGAAGCGATAGATTCGTATACGAAACATAAGTGACGGTCCTCGACACGCGCGAATGATAGCAAAAGATCAAACGAAAAGTCAGTAGGCCGAGCTAGTAAAGCGGTCAGTGGTATCATCCCAACTTTACATGCCTAGTTGAGAATTTCCGCCTCAATCTCATCTCTTGAACCAATCAAGGTGAATTTGAGGGACCACTGTTAACAGAAGTAAATCTCCTTAGGACTAATGGGCCGAGGAATGACGAAAAGGGATGATGTATCTAAAGACGAAAAGGGTGTTGGACAATTATAACCCATAGCGTCACTATTTGTACAGATCACGGTGTTGTTGTACAAATTAACTATGTGACAAATGAGATTGCACTCTTATCATTTGTGATTAGATCACCTAGATATATAAATGATGAGAGGTCCCTATAATTTGTTCCTGGACGGAGAATGATATGAGACAGTATCAGTCCACGGAGGATAAATCATTAAATATCCCTAGTCAGAGCATTATCGAGATTGGACATCGATGAATGCGTAAAAGACTAGTATTACACTTGTGCGCATTGTGAGGGCACAACGGCATAGTTCTCATATATTTGGGTATAGGATACTCATGCAAGTGTAATAGGAGGTTGTGTTTCACCGATGGTACGGGAAACAGCTTCGCTATGGATAAGACCCCCTCAGAATTCCATTGGTAGTATGACTATGTGTCTATGGAAGTCCGAAATCAGGGTAGGTGTATTTGGTCTTAACCTGAGACTTGCACCGCTAATACTTGCGACAATCAATATACTTTGGTTGAGGTCGTCTAGGGCTTTAACAGGTTCTGTGTACGCCGATGCTGGGTATATTGAGAATCGTAGTGTGTTGGGTGTGATGTCAAGACGGAAGTGTCACTCCAGTCATATGGAGTTGATGATCGCACATGGATACAGAACTGGTTCTCTATATAAGGTTGCAACCGTCGAGATAATATGACTTGGTCATGATTATCCGTTATTAAATAGACTAGTTGCTTGTAATCCGATATATGCTTCGTAAGGGGCAGACACTGTACCAGCCCCAGGCCTTGCATGTGATCATCCGATACTGGACAGAAATACGCTATACTACGTATACTACGCCTGATACAGATCCTTTATTCCTGTAAGGATATTTCCAGAAAATTGGGTAGGCATGGCGCTTTGCTAGAGGCCAACCTTGTCTTGTAAATCGGTACAAACGTAGTACGAGGTACTTACGTGTTCGGATAGTCCGACGACCGAATTTACTGCCAACATATCCGGGGATCTCATGGGTCGCTTCCCAAAGATTCACCGATGACGTATAACTCGCACTCTAAATTAATCTGGGATTAATTAGATGAGAGAGAAAATTAATTTGGGATTAATTGCGGAGATATTTTATCTGGGATAAAATATCGTTTAAAGAGAGATAACGATTAATTTGGAATTAATCAGTTAAATTAATATATTTGATATATTAAA
The DNA here is from genome assembly GCA_019454045.1 of Zanthoxylum bungeanum. Lineage (NCBI taxonomy): Eukaryota > Viridiplantae > Streptophyta > Magnoliopsida > Sapindales > Rutaceae > Zanthoxylum > Zanthoxylum bungeanum. The sequence continues at coordinate 120,279 of SKCR01029443.1, read as the reverse complement.
CAAAATTGGATTTCGACGCGGAATTAAAATTAGATTTTAATTCGGGTGAGCGAATTAATTTAGAATTAATTCGTTAGTGATGTGAATAGTGATTTTGCTAGGCGTAATCATTTAATTACGACGCAACAGAAAATTCGTTAATTTGGAATTAGCGAACAGAGCCCGAGATTATTTGCGAGCGCATTCGCATTTCAAATTCGAGTGCGGCACGTCAAATCAAGCGTCAAATCGCTAGTCGCATCTAGCGTCACATCAAGCGTCAAATCATGTCACTTTGAGTGATGTGACAATTGATTGGATTGATTGATTGATGTGATTGATTGAGTTGATAGATGTGACTTGATGTTGGTGGTTGAAAGCATTTATGCTTGACTTTTGGAAAGAGAAAAAGATATAATTAATTTTGGAAATTAATGTTTGTGTATTAGATACACATTTCTCCACCAAAAGACATAACTCTCTCTTTCTTCTTCACTCCCTCTCTCACGCCAATTTCTTCTGTTTTGTGAGGCAGTGAACTACCGAATGATGGAAAGAAAAAGGGAAGCAAGAGTTGGATTTTTGTGGCAAAAATCGCATGTGCTAGCACACTACGAGACATGCGAAGGTGATAGGGAAGTCCACCCATGAGCCGGGATTCGTTTGACGAAGCTTGGAGCTTGTTCAAGGAGCATCAATGGACGCCAAAATGGAGCAGACCAGTGAGCTCACTGCCGAGCAGTGAAGAGGCAGAAAGATCAATTTTTTTTGCCCAAATCATCGCTCAACCGATCGATGTGAGTATTCTGCAACTCCCTCGTTGTATTCGCACATTTATTTCATGTTTGTTATTCGATCCTATGGACCTAGAAATTCCAACAATGGTATCAGAGCGAGTAAAAGCATGAAATACGAATAGAGATTAAAATTTGGGTAAAATGAATTTGAGCATGTAATTATGAAATTGGATGATTAAGTATGCTTGAATGTGTTTTTTTTGATGATTGATTGGATCAATTTGATCAAATTTGGTTTAGAACAAATTTGCCCAAAATACTTTTCTTGGCCGAGAGTTATCCTCTATGTGTTCTTGGTGAATTTTGATTTTTTGAATCATTGGATGTGTTGGAAATCATTCGGGAATGTTGATTTAATGTCGAATTGGGTTTAATTGGATTGAAACAAATCGGACATAAAATTAACCCAATTGCTGAGAACAAAGTAAACATGATTTGGGTTTGATTTTGATTAATTTGTGTTGGACACTAATTGATGTAGATAAGCATGATTAATTAGCCTAATTTGTGTTTTGGAAATAATGATTTGGGTGATTAATTATGTTTATACACTTTAGTTTAATTAAATGGGAAATTTGGAATTTTATGTTTAATTAAATTGGGCTTGAAATTGTATTTGGGCTTAAATATTGTTATTGGGCTTAATGAGCTTTGTTGTACAAAGAAGGGTTAAGGCAAATTGGATTGGATCCAATTGGGCCAAAAACCGCCTCCATAAAGCCCAAATGCGACTTAATGGACCTGTAAAGTTTAATTGGGCCTAATGGGCCAAGATTGATTTCTAGGCTTATGGGGTAACTCCCGGATTGGATTTTGGTTATTCGGTTTGACCCGAGTTGACCAAAAGTCCATGCCTTAAGAAATTAATTAAAAGCCCATTGGACTTTAATTAAATTGACGTGGGACGTTAATCGGGCTTTGAGACCCGTAGCGATTAAATTTGGAATTTAAGTCGTAAAAGGTTTATTAATAAAGTGTGTTATTTAATTTGGAATTAAATAAGCGAATTAGAATTAAATGCATATTAAATTAGATTTAATGTTGTAGTTTAATTTAATTCAAGAATTTGTACTTTAAGTACTTATTTGCAAAAATGAGTTTGACTCGAACAAAATCAAATCGTTGTTTGAACATTGGATGGTCACTAATTATCAGATTAATTAATTTGATTAGATTGATTGATAACATGCTTGTGTGAATACATGGTTGCGATGCATGAATAATGTATATCGGATGGATATTAGATGGGTGGGCAATTTTAGAAATTGTTGTAATAAATTTGGAATTTATTAATTGGACCTGCGTGTCCAACCTTATTACCTCCTTATTCTTTGTATTCTCTTCTCACCTATTCCCCTCAATGTAAATGAGGTTTCTTTGGAAGTGTAGTGTAACGGGTAGAAGTAAATACATGTGCTAGCGAGAGAGAGAAATGGAGAGATTTGATCTAGGATCAATTGTGTAAAGTATCCATCCGCATATCAATATTATTTTATCATATGCGCTTTATTATGTGTTTAGAATGCATGTTTAAGGGTGTATGATGATGAGACCTTAACAAAGATAATAAATTGGTTGCCAATTTGCACTCGAAAAACCCTCGTTCAATATTAAGCGTTTTTCCTTCCATTGAGTGATTCTCACTCAAGATCCGAGACGTCATTGGTTTGTTGGCCAAAGTCAAGGCCTTTGTCTGTCGAGGATGTGTTTGAATCACGAAGGCTTCGTTCCGTGTCAGCGTCTTGTCCAAGTTGTGGTTTGTTGGCCAAAGTCAATATCACTTCTTGTCCATCGACATTGATTACGAAGCTTTCCATGGTCAATGGGTCGCGCTTTACTGGGATCACTAAGTTTGTTGTGCCAAAGCCAAGGCTTAGTTGATTCAGAGGAAAAAGGTTAGGTAATACATTAGATGTATTGGCATATATAAGATATATGTTTCGGACTTGGATGTCCCCCTACCGGATCTAGGAATTGGATTGGATCCAATTGATCTTAGAGATCTACCTAGTTAATTATCATACAATTTGTTGGCCAAAGTCAAGATTGTGTGATATTTAACGGGATCCTAGCCCACTAAGAAACGCGATTTCCCGAGTACTCGACAGAGGGTTAGAGGCTCGCCGAAAAATAGTGGGAGGCAAGAATTGAATTCGCAATATTCGTTCAATTACACGCCATACGCGCTCAAACAAATATCAATTCGTCATATAAATTAAATGTTAGTTGGAAAAATATTTAAATGTTGTTTTAATAAATAGTTGGACTATATTCAAACTATTCATTTATAGTTGATTTTATAATTGGATTATAGTAATCAATATAATTGATTTTAATCTATTAAATTATAGTTGGTTAAATAGTTGGACTATTGTAATCATTATAATAAATAGTACCTAAATCGTTGATTAAATAGTTGGACTATTAGAATCAAGATATAAATTGAAAGATTGACGTTTAAAACATAATTATGTGGAAAATGTTTAAATGGTTTAATTTTCAGATTGGGAATAAAATTTCTGGATGGTCCTGGAAAAATAATAAGTTATTTTATTTGATAAAATAATATATTAAGCCTAAGCCTGAAGTTAAGCAAATAGTCGAACATAATCTTTGGAAGATTAATGTAATGATAACTAAAGTGCTTAATCCATTATACTTACTGCAGTAGACTCCTTAATTTCTGAATCAGAACTAAGGATTAGATCCTTAAAGTATGATAAAGAAATTGAAGGATCTTCAAAGATCTATTTTAGATTTTAGAAGTACTAATATTGCAATAGTAAACTCTTGGAGGGTTAATGATTATTCTCAAGGAGATAAAGTCAAAACTTTGCAATTAGGCAAGTAGCGCCAGTCGCACTTTACTCCGATATTCTAGCAACCCGAGGCTTGGCCGAAGGCTACTGGAATGTGAAAAGGGCAAAGGCAAAATCATGATAATCTTCTAGGAAGATAAATGACATATCCCAAAATGTCTGCCTAAATGTGGCAAACGGGATCGCGGAAGCGTGACTGCCGTTTGGACAAAGCAGACATGAAGGAATTGAAGACGAGCAAGGCTCTGACTTCAAATATGTTTGTCAAGATTATGTTCACTACTAGTATTGAAATTGGATTTTAAATACTTAGTGTGGTACATAAATATATACTGTTGTTCAGAATCTGCTATGAGCAGGATTAGGAAGCTGTTATAATGTAACTAGTTTGACTAGAAACATTATCTCTGTATCAGTGTTTAACCCACTGTGGGTTTACCTTTATATTCTAGAACACTAAAGTATTTTATTATATAAGGATGATATTAAGATAAACACATTAGATGTGAATAACAAAATTTATATTTTGAATGTAAATAAATCTCAAACGTATATAATGACAAACAAATAGCTCAAACTGATTTGATCAGAAGAAACTAATTGTGGCATTGTTGTCTGGGACACAATTAAACAAGAATCGTATATCCGTACTTTTGAAGAGCGGGTACCAGGACTGATTGATCTCAATCAAATAAAGTCTACAAATCTAGTTTATTAGGCAAAGTGCCTAAAACACATTTACTTGGTAAAAGTGTAAAAGCCACATATCTGTTAGCCCTAGTTCATAGTGAAGCAAATGGGCCCATGTCTAGCTAGGCTAGATGTGGATATGAATATTTTGTGACCTATACGGATGTGGCATCGCGTTATGGTTATGTGTTTCTTTTGAAGAACACAAATCGGAAACTTTTAAAGTTTCGACACGAAATAGACAAACAGATCGGCTATAGTATTATACCGTCACGGTAAGACCGTAATGGAAAATATTTAAGCAATAAGTTTCTTAAATACTTGAAAGAGTAAAGTATTCTTTCAAATGAGGACTCCTCCCGGAACACGTCAAAGTGACGGTGTGTCCGAACTGAGTAACCAAATTTTGTTGGACATGATAAGGTTAATCATGAGTCGCTCTGAGCTACCATTTCCTTCAACGGATAAGCTTTAAACAGTGCAAGAACTTATTTTGAATAAGGTTCCATTAAAATCTGTTTGACAGATATCATATTAGATATGAACGGGAAAGAAACCGGGTTTCACATTCCTGATATTTGGGAATGCTAGGCATATGTTTGGATGATACAAAACTAAAACCAAATTGGATAAGTTCCAATTGTAGGCTATCCTAGGGATACCATAAGTATAATACTTATACAACTCACAAGAGAACAATTAGATTGTTGCTCACCATGCGGTTTTCTGAGAGGAATACCGATATGCAGTGGTAAGTGGGAGGATAGTAAAACTCGATGAAAATCAGAGTAATACTGTCCAGGCATCGAATCCTAATGGAACATATATAGTTCATCAAGGATGGAACTATACCATAATCTTCGAATACACAAGAACCGCGTAGGTCGGAGAGAGTCAGAAAACAACCTGGGGTATGGGTTTCTGATCTCACCTCATAAAGATGTCTATCTTATTGAGGTATACCAACTGACTACGTATGAGGAAATGATACAAGGTATCGACTCCCTATTATGACAAAGTGTCATGAGTCCGAAATGGATTCCATGTATATCAACTATCTTTGGACACTAGTTGATGTACCGTAAGGCATTGTGCCTATTGGTACTTTATAAGTCTTCAAGGAAGACATACATGGAAGGCAACATACCAACGTATAAAGCTAGGCTTTTAGCGGAAAGGTATCGTTATCAACATTGTGTTGATTACAACGAAACCTTTTACATGTTGCCAGGGTAAATCCATTCGGATAATGCTTACTAAAGCTGCGTGTTTCATTTATGAAATATGACAGCTTTACGGGAAAATCGCTTTCCTGAAAAGGAAACCTTTTGGAGGATGTTTAAAACATCCTGTCGATTTTGTCGTACCAAAACTAGCAAACAAGGTTTGTGGGTTGTTCGATCCATGTTTGGATTGAAGCAAGCATAGGTTCTTGGAATTACCGTTTTGATGTAATCATAATTCTTTATGATTTAATTCAAAACGAAATATAAAATAATGATAATATGTCATTTCTTAGAAATGATATTCCCATAAAACTATCGGCGAAAGCTTGGCTTTCGAAAACTCTCCATTGAATCGTACATTGAAAAATGTACGCGACCTGGTGTCTCATACGCTTTGAGAATATGGATTCACAAACAGGCCAATCCAAGTGATAGTCACTGGATTGATGTTAAGAACATCCGTTAGTATCTTAGAGAACTAAGGATGCTGTCTTAATCTGTGGAGAATGAGAACTTGAAGTGACTGGGATCACTGTAGAAATTTTCCTAAACCGATAAGACGACTATAAGTCACAAACAGTACTATACAGTTTGAATAACGGTACAGTGAGCTGGAAATCTTCCAAGCAAGATACTGTTACCGAATAAACAACAAATGCGGGTTATTGCTGCAGCTGAGGCAACAATAGAAGCCTTCTGGGTCGATAATAAATCTAATTAGATTAGATATAATTCTGTTAGCAGCTAAGCTAGGCTTGAGCACAGGCTAAAGAATTAATGGTCTCATCAGCGATCCAGATATATACTTCGATATTCATCTGATTCGTTCGGATCATACATCGTGGCGATGTGATGATCGTATAAATCGCATCAGACGATAATCATGCAAATCCGCTGACGAAAGTCATTTCTCAACAGTTTGAGCCAACCGTACATAGTTCGGGTGTCAAGCACTCAAGTGGCTGGCTATAGGCCAAGTGAGAGATTGTTGGACAATTATGACCCATAGCGTTACTATTTGTACAGATCACGGTGTTGTTGTACAAATTAACTATGTGACAAAGGAGATTTCACTCTTATCATTTGTGATTAGATCACCTAGATATATAAATGATGATATGTCCCTATGATTTGTTCCTGGACGGAGAATGATATGAGACAGTATCAGTCCACGAAGTATAAATCATTAAATATCCCTAGTCAGAGCATTATCGAGATTGGACATCGATGAATGCGTAAAATACTAGTATTACACTTGTGCGCGTTGTGAGGGCACAACGACATAGTTCTCATATATTTGGGTATAGGATACTCATGCAAGTGTAATAGGAGGTTGTGTTTCATCGATGGTACGAGAAACAACTTCGTTCTGGATAACACCCCCTCGGAATTCCATTGGTAGTATGACTATGTGTCTATGGAAGTCCGAAATCAGGGTAGGTGTATTTGGTCTTAACCTGAGACTTGCACCGCTAATACTTGCGACAATCAATATACTTTGGTTGAGGTCGTCCAGGGCTTTAAGAGGTTCTGTGTACGCCGATGCTGGGTATATTAAGAATCGTAGTGTGTTGGGTGTGATGTCAAGACGGAAGTGTCACTCCAATCATATGGAGTTGATGATCGCGCAGGGATACAGAACTGGTTCTCTATATAAGGTTGCAACCGTCGGGATAATATGACTTGGTCATGATTGTCCGATATTAAAGAGACTAGTTGCTTGTAATCCGATATATGCTTCGTACGGGGCAGACACTGTACCAGCCCCAGGCCTTGCATGTGATCATCCGATACTGGACAGAAATACGTTATACTATGTATACTACGCCTGATACAGATCCTTTATTCCTATAAGGATATTTCCGGAAAATTGGGTAGTGTAGGCATTGCATTTTCGCATGTGAAACCCGATGATGAGTCTCAGTTGGAGGCACTACCTTTTTAGCTAAGGATATTGGGAAACGGAGGTCGGAAGGGGAAATTCAGAATAAGTACGTCATCAGATTCATTTCGCAAGTTCACTGTCTTCGTTAGTGCTGCGTTCATTACTTAGTTCGAACGTCAGGCAGATTGCGGACGTTTGTGTAGCATTCGAATGGGCGTTCGAACGACATCGGTGTTTCTGGTTTTGCTGCTAGCCTCGCACCCCAGCCCAATTAGCCCCCCAAAGCCCATAAAACACATCCCAATTAATAAAACACATTTAAAACACATAGGAAATTAAATTAAATATTACATTAAATATTAAGGTAAATATAATAATGTATTTGAATAAATAAAATATTTAAACCATTTACTAATTAAATAAAACATAATATAATTATACCTACTTAAGACAAATCAAATATATTAACTTCCTAACTAAACAAATCACATACTAAATTAAAAAGATGTCATGCCTAATTAAAATCAATTATAACACAAATTAAAGATATTGTATTCCTAATCTAAACCAAATTTGTCCCCCCCCTCAATCTTTGACTTTCCTTGCTCACACCAAAATCAAATCCCTTCCTTGTGAGACAAGGTAAAGCCCTAGCCATTCTCTATATAAAAAACCCCTAACCAAGACATGCACTCTCCTAGCTCATTCATACAAGAAAAGCCTCTCCTAGTTCATTCACACAAAAAACACCCAAGCTTATTGACACAACTCTCCCTCACTCTCAATAACTGAAGATCACAAACCAAATAACCCTCATTGCCTTGACCAAAATACATCCCGAACAGCCCCTAACCATCACTGAAAACCACCTCCATAAACTCCCCACACATCACCGAAAATACACCCCCAAAACAGCAGCCAAATCCTCTTAAAACAGTCCTAAAATCCTCAAAACAGTAACATAAAAAACTGAATTCATAATCCTTAAAATAATCACACAAGACTACACTAAAAACCCACAAAAAACTCGGAACAGTCTGTTGAAACGTCAAGACAAGTGACCTGAACAGTGAGCAGCAAAGCAGAGACCGAACAGCAGCAGAACGGAGACCGAACAGCAAGCAAAACAGCAAAACAGTGAGCTAGGATGATAAACCAGTGAACCGGAGAAGTTGAGGAGCTGTACCCTTCCGACGTCCGTGAAACGCAAGCCTGAAAGTTAGCAAAAAGGTTAGACCTGAGGGTATTTTCCACACTCGTTTTCCGTTTTATTTGTATTATTTATTGAGTATTGCTTGCATGATTGTCATGTTGAAATGCATGTTGTGGCCCTTGAGTAGATAAATATGCATGAATTATGAGATGTTGTATGTTGTGGCTTTGGAATAAATGAGAGATGTTCAACTCTCGCGGTATATTGGATGGAAACCCGGACATAAATTTCATAGCCGATTCCGAATGGACGGTAGTATGATCTGTACTCGGGATACAACTCCACGTACCGCTTGAGTAAACGGCACCTCTTTGTTTTGTGTTGCTTTGGTTTATTTATTTTTCGTCACTTGAATTCTGCATGTTGCTTATTTATGCATGATTCAATCGAGCGCATGGGCTTAGTAAGTGCGATGAAAGGTCCCCTATTGGAGGGGTTAAAACCTTTTACCACGATGTTTTGCCGCGCCGGTTGATGTGTGTTCGGTTGAATGCAAGATACGTTCAATCGGGCATACTAAGTTTGATATTATTGTTTTTAATTCTTGTATGCATGATTCAATCGAGCGCATGGGCTTAGTAAGTGCAATGAAAGATCCCTATGGGGAGGGGTTAAAGCCCTTTACCACGATGCTTTGCCGCGCCGGTTGATGCAAGATATGTTCAATCGGACATACTGAGCTTGACATTATTGTCTTTATTCTTTGTATTGCATGCATCAGGCTGGTCCGTTCGAACGCATTCTCGAACGCTACACGAACGCGAACCTTCAATTTACCGTCGAACGCGCACGCACTTTCTTAGTCTTATCACGCATCAGGTCTGGTTCCGTTCGAACGCGTTCTCGAACACTATACGAACGCGAACCTTCGTTTACCGTTCGAACACGTTCTCGAATGCTACGCGAACACGCACGCACTTTCTAAGTCTTATCGTGCATCAGGTCTGGTTCCGTTCGAATGCGTTCTTGAATGCTATACGAATGCGAACCTTCTGTTTACCGTTCGAACGCATTTCGAACGCTACGCGAATGTGCACCACTGAACTGAGTCCCTTTTCATCAGATTTCATGCATAGTTTTCCTAGTAGCTATCCCTACATATGATGAACCTGATTGCCCCTCTGTATTACGCAAGATTGTGTTGGTGTCATTCATCTGTATTCCCCACATGTATGAGTACAATGTGTTTAACATATTACAATTCATATACCTATGTCATGATAACATTTGAGTATTATTTATTGTGGTATATCGGATGGAAACCCAGACATAAATTCCGTAGCCGATTCCGAATGGACGGTAGTACGGTCTGTACTTGGGATACAATTCCACGTACCACTTGGGAAGGTGTTCACATGTGTGCTTGTGTGGTTAGTATGGGTGCTTGTGTTTTCTTGAATATAATATGCCCATGAAGTTGTATGTTCGTCGCTACTTTGATGTACTTTCAAGCATGCAATCTTAGATGTGAAATATATGTAAATTTAGGTGTAAGTTTATTTTGTACATGTGAATTTAGAAGCATGATACTCTGGAAATAAGTGTTACTTAAGCCGGATTAAATTATTACATAAATCCTTTCATTACAAGTGGCATAAGTAAGGGACCATTCCGAACCCAACGGTTTGAAGTCTTCCCTTGCGAGGGGTGAGTGCGGCCTTAAATCTCATTTTCCCGGTTCACATCGGGTGGCGACTCCATTATTCTCCGGTTTAGTCCCATGTGGCTAATCCGTACTCCCGACCAGGCCGCGAGCCCGGGACAACATGCGTCGTCCAGTTTCTGTATCCCACAGTATGGCGACTCCACTGGGGATAGAGAATCGGCCCCGAATATTGTCTTGTAATGATTGGATTTATGTTTTAATTGACCGTGTCTATAGTGGATAAAATGGGGGTTTAATCAAAGGCATTTTAAGGCTAGGTGATGGTTTGGTGTCTTCCTTCATTCACTACCTTTCTAGAAGGAAAAGCTGTGAAGGCACCTATATGGCCATCTACTCGTAGCCTATTGTGATGGACTAATTTGGAGGACTCGTTGTTTATTCCTGACACCAAGCGATAAGAGCCTAAGAGGCTTGGGTATTTAAGTGAGCCTCGCTCCACCTTCCCTCTGGGGAATCTACAACGGAAAACTCATTTGACAGTCTGTCACACACCATAGCTCATTGGCACGTACCTTAGTGTATAAAAAAGGGTGCGCTCACTTGGTTGCTCGAACCCTTGATTGGGGAGACCTAGTTGTGGGCCATCCTTCGCCGACGAGAAGCCTTTGTCTATACTCCTGCGAACCACCCATAGACCGGGTTTGCATGGTTAAAGTAACAATTATTTCCTTGAGTATGTGCTAGTGGACCATCCTCATTTGGATGCAGTTGGACCATTGTCAGAAATGCGGACTTGCTGGGCCATTTAAACTGGGGCGAGTTCGTACCTTATGACCATTGGGCCCAAAGCTTCTGAAATGTTGATGGGCCATTCCGTAGAAATTATTACTTTATCTTTGCATTATCTTTTATGCTTGTGTGTGAGAACGTCGTCGTTTGGATCCATTTGGACCATTTGTCATGAGATATGGGCTTGTTGGGCCATTTAAACCCTTAGTCGGGCTATTTGTCATGAGATGTGAACTCATTGGGCCATTTAAACTGGGATGAGTTCACTCCTATACCAATTAGCCCGAAAGCTTCTAAAATGATAACAGTCCGATTTGTTGAAAATTTTAATTTTAATTTAGTATGTTATATATGTTACCTGCATCTCATGCACCTCATGCATACATATATCATGTTAACACCCTTATGTCTCAAAAAGACATCATAGATACCGTTTGGGTTAGAGAAGGGACAAGGCTCATTAAAAGAACAGTAACAGTCATGAGTGAATCTGGTAATGAGGTATCCCAAATGGATCAGTTAGAGAACAGTCTCGCCAAAGTCACTGAACAGTTGCAAGCTTTGACTACTGTTGTGGCTGGTATGACTGTGCCCCGTGCTGGGGGAATTTCTGAGAATGTGAGGCGTAAGGAGCCTCCGAAGGGTTGGGTGATGATATCCCCACTTTTGATGATGATATGGCAGAGTATGCAGCAGACAGAGTATCTGGGTCTCAGCAGAGTTACAGAAAACTTCGGGATCAGGTTGAGTCGGTTACCCGCAAGATGAGGGGTAAGAATGAGGATTTGCTGGATTATGACACACTGACTTTCGAGGAACAGTTGCCAGCACAGTTCAAGATACCTGATATGGCTAAGTTTAACGGGAATGGGGATCCAAGGGTGCATCTCCGACAGTTTGTATCAGTCATGAGTTCAGTTGGCTTATCTCAGCGCCAAGTGCAGAAAATGTTTGGATGTCGCTTGAAGGAGCTCCCGTGGTATGGTACCACAGTTTGGAGAAGAAAGTGAAGGAAGATTGGAGGGAGTTGGCTGATGCTTTCCTGAAGCAGTATGTCACTGACCTAGAGATCGATCTGTCACTCCGTGATCTGGAGAATGTAAGCAGAATCGAGGAGAGTTTTAAGGAGTAGGTGGACCGATGGAGGGGTCAGTTATTGAAGATGCAGACTAGGCCCTCGAGAAGGACCATATTAAAATGATTATCAAGGGCACCAGGCCCTCCATTTACAGCAAGTTGAGGAGGATGACCTCCATGATTACAGACTTTCGGCAGTTGAGGGAGACTGTCATGACATTGAAGACGAAGAGCGGAGAAAACAGAAAATTCTATGGTCTGAACAGGAGGCCCATTGGGGGAACATCGGGAACAAAGCATGTTTCTGCTGAGATTTGTCGCTATCCGGAACCGGCATTTTCCAAACTTGGGAAGGCCCATGTCCAAGTGCTAGAGAAATTGAAGAGGCAATGGCTTTTAAAACCCTTGGAAGCCAAACATTACCCAATCCCCTACCATCACATTATAAACCTAAGCCTTTACTGTCACTTTCACCAACAAAAGGGCCATGACAACCGACAACTGCGCCCGACTCCGCCATGAAATCCAAGACCTGATAGACTCCAAGAAAAATACCTGACCCAGAAACAGAACAGCCTGACACACACAGAAACCCCTTACCCAACTATCGTGCCGTACCACCACCTGCCTATATGATCAATTCTGGCCTCCCAGAAGACTTGTCCTGAAAATCCTTTCACCCTCAAGCCTTTTGCCTGGGAATTTGGGATAGTACTAGTGAAGATGAGACTTTGAGCAGGGGAAAAAACTTTTGGCTTGATTTCTCTAGCAGTGATGAGGAAGAAGTAAGGGGAATGACGCGCAGTGGTCGTTTTACAATGATATGACGGAGAAGGGTAAGGAAGTTTTGACAGATGGTAGAGAAGTGGTTGAGACTGCAGAAAATACTGAGGGGGATATAGTGCTGAGGCAATTGAGGAAGACTAGAGCACAAGTGAGTATCGGGAACGTTATGTGCATCTCGGAGCATAGGCAGGTATGGTTGAGGCCTTGAGCAAGATTGTGGTACCGGAAGACGCCAACCCTGCAATGTTTGTTGGGTCTGTTCAGAAAGAAGCTTTGCATATATCTTTTTCTGAGGATGAAACTCCCCAGCGGAGGGGAGAAATCATAACAGGCCTCTATTTATCAGGGCCGAGGTGAGGGGCAAGAGAACTTCATGTGTAATGGTGGATGACGGTTCGTCCATCAATGTGCCCCTGAAAATTCTGGCAGATTGGTATGAAAGCAACAACTTTGACCCCCCAGTATGACTATTAAGGCTTATGATGACAAGTAAAAGGGAGTTGAGGGTACCTTTGTGGCTATGGTCAAGGTAAGGACCGATTGAAGATGAGGTTGAGTTCACAGTACTGGACATCCCGGCTACTTCGCCTATTGTTGGGAAGGCCTTGGTTTCACAAACTTGGGGGCGTGCCTTCACTTTGCATCAGATGATCACGTTCCCGTATGAGGGAGAAGTTGTTACTATCCGGGCTGAGTTAGATAATGCTGTGGCTGCCTTGGAGATACAACCTTTCACGAGGTTTCAGGTGTCACGTACTTTTGAGGAGTGGGTGGATCCTAGGGTGGCTAGGATTATGGAAGAAAATGAAGTTTGAGCCGGGTAAAGGTTCAAAATTACCAGATTTCAGAGGACAGACTACTCGGAAGGTTTGGGGTACAAGTCTTGATGAAGAAAAGCCAAAGGTCAAGAAAAAGGGCCTGAAACTGATGGAATGTTTTGTGAAAGCTTCAGGATATCAAGGGGAGCTGAACTGTGGAAGTTAATGAATTGTGGTACCTGGGTTTGAGATCTTCCAGGATATGTTGGGTAAGAAGCTGATAGTTGAAGAAATTGTGGAGAAAGAAGAAGAGAATTGGGAGGAAGAACTGATGAAGTTGGAGAGCCTGACTCTGGGAGAGGACGAAAAGCCTGAGGAAGATCTGATTGCAGAGGAAGAAGGTCTATAGATGATGAAACATTTACCTTCTGATTTGTTTGAATGTACTTCCGCATTATCCAATAATAAAGACATCTCTTTTGCTTACTTGCCTGAGTCATTTCCATTTACACTGCACGAATCAAACATATTTGACATCAGTTAGCCAAACTATTGCATTTAACTTGGGTACACTTGAGAACCCCAAGGAAATTCTGATTGCAAGTGAAGTAACCTCCGAAGAGAGGGAGAAAACTAGAAGAATGTTGGTCAGATATGCCAAAGTGTTTGCTTGGTCCTATGAGGACATGCCTGGGTAGACAGAACATTGCCCAGCACACAATACCAACTTATCCAAATATGAGGCCAGTAAACACAGAACTCCGACGGATGAGACCAGAATGGGCTGAGAAAGTCAGAGAGGAAGTAAAGAAACAGATAGATGTGGGGTTCCTGGAAGTAGTAAAAGTATCATGAAGTTGGCTAACATAGTACCGGTGCCGAAGAAAGATGGGAAGGTCAGAATGTGTTAGACTACAGAGATCTCAACAAGGCTTGTCCGAAAGATGATTTTCCTCTGCCGCATATAGATGTTCTGGTTGATAGTGCGGCTTTATCTGCTATGTATTCATTTGCAGATGGATTTTCAGGTTACAATCAGGTTCTCATGGCTGAGGAAGACAAACATAAGACTGCATTTGTTACTGAGTGGGGTACTTATTGTTACAAGGTTATGCCGTTTGGGCTTAAGAATGCGGGGGCTACTTATCAGCGGATGGCCCTACACTTTTCCACGACTTGATGCACAAAGAGATTGAGGTGTATGTGGATGACATGATGGTGAAATCAGAGACAAGAGTTGGGCATATTGAAGCACTGGAAAGGTTCCTTCAGAGAGTTGACAGATACAACCTGCGGCTTAATCCCAAGAAAATGTGTGTTTGGGGTGACATCAGGGAAATTGCTTGGTCATACAGTAGGAATGGGCGGAATAGAGGTAGACTCCGAAAAGATCAAGGCAATCACAGAAATGCCTGCACCGAAGACAGAAAAAGAAGTCAGAGCATTCTTGGGAAAATTCAGTACATCAGTCGGTTCATTGCCAAGTTGACATCAGTATGTGAGCCTATCTTCAAACTGTTGAGAAAAGATCAGCCAGTGAGATGGAATGAACAATGTCAGACAGCCTTCGACAAAATCAGAGAGTAACTTGGTAAAGCCTCCTGTATTGAAACCTCCGAGACCGGCAGACCTTTGATATTGTATTTGGCTATAGAATCAGAAGCACTGGGGGCAATGATGGTACAGGCAGATGAGACAGGTGTAGAACATGCAGTTTACTATCTGAGTAAGAAAGATGCTCCCGTATGAGGCTCGATATCAGGAAGTTGAGAAGATCTGTCTCGCAGTGGTATGAGCTTCCAGAAAATTACGGCATTATTTCCAGTCATACAAGATCCAGATAGTGGCCAAGGAAAATCCTCTGAAGTATCTTCTCGGTGCCTTCACTAGTGGGAAATTGGGGCAGATGGTTGGTATTGCTGACAGAGTTTGACATTGAGTATCTCACCTCCAAAGGTGATCAAAGGGCGAGCAGTAGCAGAGTTTCTGGCATTGCAACCTGTTTGAGGGATCAGTATAAGTTGAATTTCCAGATGAAGAGATCCAAGCAATAACAGTTCAGAGATGGAAGATGTATTTTGACGGAGCAGTGAATTACAAGGGAGCCGGAATTGGAATCGTGATAGTAACCCCCGAGGGAGAGACTTTTCCTTTGGCCAAGAGGTTGACATTCAGAGTAACGACAACATGGCCGAGTAGAAGCATGTGCTTTTGGTTTGACAGCATTGATAGCCTTGAAGGCCGGGAGTGTGGAAGTCTACGGAGATTCTATGTTGGTAGTCCAGCAGATGCGAGGAGAGTGGGAATTGAAAAAGAAGACGGTTGAAACCTTACTTTTTCACCTCAGAAAGTTGGCACAGGTTATCCCCGAGTGTAAGTTTCAGCATTACTACGAGAGAAGAGAATCAGATGGCAGATGCATTGGCTACACTTGCAAGCAACTTGGGAGAATCCAGAAAAGTTAGTGATGAGACCATTGATACTGACAACAGCGAGCATACCTGTTTATGAGATAGAAAGAATTCTGGAAGTTGAGTTCGACGACGGTAAACCTTGGTATTATGACATTCAGAGATATCTGGAACATGGTGAACTCCCGGAATGGGCAGCCAGAAAAGCAGAATAGCCATTCAGAAGTTAGCTTCCCAGTATGTGACTGTGAAAGGGGAACTGTAAAGGGAAGCAAACGGTATTCAGTTGAAGTGTTTGAGAAAAGAGAAGCTCAGCATGTAATGGAAGAAATACACGCCGGGGTATGTGGTCGCCCACATGAACGGGTTGAATCTGTCCCGCAAGATAGTGAGACAAGGTTTTATTGGTCAACCATTGAAACAGATTGCGCGAAGATGGTGAAGACTGTCATGACTGTCAAGCACATGGTAATTTGAATCACTTACCGCACACAGAGTTGCACGGGTTGTCGGAGCGTGGCCTTTCTCAGCATGGGGGATTGATATGTTGGGGAAATTCGACCGAATGCATCAAATGGGCATCGCTTCATAGTAGTGGCAGTGGATTACTTCTCGAAGTGGGTGGAAGCCGAATCATTCCGTAAAGTTACAGCAAAACAGATGGCAAAGTTTATAGCTCGGAACCTCATTTGTCGGTATGGTATGCCGCATCATGTAGTGACAGAAACGGGGTTCAGTTTCAAGGAGAGACGAAGGCAATGTTACAGAGGTACGGGATAGGCCACCACAAGTCATCACCGTACAGGCCACAGGCAAATGGGGCAGTTGAGGCAGTCCAACAAGACTATAAAGACAATTATAGCCAAGATGACAGAAAATTGCAGAGAGATTGGGCCGAGAAATACCGTATGCTTTGTGGGGGTACAGAACATCAGTAAGAACAGTACAGGGGCCACACCTTACTTTTAGTCTATGGAATGGAAGCAGTATTGCCGGTACAAGTGGAAATACAGTCTATGAGGGTATTAACAAAGGCAGAATTACCGGAACAGGATTGGGCCGCACAGAGGTTTGATCAGTTAGCACTATTGGACGAGAAGAGAACGAAGTCTTTGTATCACATGTAGTTGTATCAGAAGAGACTGGCCCGAGCATTCAACAAGAAAGTACGCCCCCACCAAGATCAGAAAGGGTTATTTGGTACTTAAGCAGTCGAGGCCGTCGACGACAGATCCGAGAGGAAAGTTCAGACCTAACTGGGAAGGACCTTACATAGTGCAGAAGGTAATGGGAAATGGAACAGTGAAGCTATCAGACTTGGAGGGAACGAGTTCACCGAGCCGATCAACGTAGACAGATTGAAGCAATCTTTGCCTGAGGGAGAGAAGACCGAGCAGTCACCACGGGAATTAGCAGAAGACCTAACCCAACGGAATAAGAAAATCATTCATGCATAAACGTAACATTGCATTCTCTTCGTGTTTGTTTTTGTTTTGTGTTCGCAGGTTCGAAGAAAGGAGAAAGCGGTAGAAATGAGCCAAACAGCGTCAGCGCAATTTCAGTTTTTGGGATGAGTCCCAAGGGGCGAGGCCCATATCAGCTTGGGGGCGACGCCCATATCATGTCGGCTTGGGGGCGAGGCCCATATCAGCTTGAGGGCGAGGCCCCCTTTGTCGGTTGTAGCTCCGGGTCGAGGTGCCCAGGGTCGAGGTACCCACTACATCATCAGTTCGAGGGCGAGGGCGAGGTCTCTATGGTCAGCGGTGTTGGTCGAAGTGCCCAGGGTCGAGGTGCCCCCGTTGTCGGTTGTAGTTCCGGGTCGAGGTGCCCAGGGTCGAGGTACCCACTACATCATCAGTTCGAGGGTGAGGTCCCTATGGTCAGCGGTGTTGGGTCGAGGTGCCCAGGGTCGATGTGCCCCCGTTGTCGGTTGTAGTTACGGGTCGAGGCGCCCAGGTCGCGGGTGCCCACTACATCATCAGTTCGAGGCCGAGGTCCCTATTGTCAGCGGTATTGGATCGAGGTGCCCAGGGTCGAGGTGCTCCCGTTGTCGGTTTCAGTTATTGGGATGCGTCCTAGGATCGAGGTCCGCTGCAGCACCAACTCAGCTCGAGGCAGCAGCCGAGCCAGGTAAGTGAAAATGCATTGCATAAGTTTGATAGGATTGTTCAAAGTCACACACTGCACAAGTCCCATCAAAGTGGGGGCGACTGTAGGCATTGCATTTTCGCATGTGAAACCCGATGATGAGTCTCAGTTGGAGGCACTACCTTTTTAGCTAAGGATATTGCGGGAAAGGAGGTCGGAAGGGGAAATTCAGAATAAGTACGTCATCAGATTCATTCGCAAGTTCACTGTCTTCGTTAGTGCTGCTTCGTTACTTCGTTCGAACGTCAGGCAGATTGCGGACGTTCGTGTAGCCATCGAATGGGCGTTCGAACGGCGTCGGTGTTCTGGTTTTGCTGCTAGCCTCGCACCCCAGCCCAATTAGCCCCCCCAAGCCTATAAAACACATCCCATTATAAAACACCATTTAAAAACCATGGGAAATTAAATTAAATATTACATTAAATATTAAGGTAAATATTAATAATGTATTTGAATAAATAAAATATTTAAACCATTTACCAATTAAATAAAACATAATAAATTATACCTAATTAAGACAAATCAAATATATTAACTTCCTAACTAAACAAATCACATACTAATTAAAAAGATGTCATGGCTAATTAAAATCAATTATAACAAATTAAAGATATTGTATTCCTAATCTAAACCAAATTTGTCCCCCCCTCAATCTTTGACTTTCCTTGCTCAACACGAAATCAAATCCCTTCCTTGTGAGACAAGGTGAAGCCCTAGCCATTCTCTATATAAACAACCCATAACCAAGGACATGCACTCTCCTAGCTCATTCATACAAGAAAAAGCATCTCCTAGTTCATTCACACAAGAAACACCCAAGCTTATTGACACAACTCTCCCTCACTCTCAATAACCGAAGATCACAAACCAAAGAACCCTCATTGCCTTGACCAAAATACATTCCGAACAGCCCTACCATCACTGAAAACCACCTCCATAAACTCCCCACACATCACCGAAAATACACCCCCAAAACAGCAGCCAAATCCTCTTAAAACAGTCCCTAAAATCCTCAAAACAGTAACATAAAAAACTGCATTCATAATCCTTAAAATAATCACACAAGACTACACTAAAAACCCACAAAAAACTCGGAACAGTCCGTTGAAACGTCAATAAAAGTGACCTGAACAGTGAGCAGGAAAGCAGAGACCGAACAGCAGCAGAACGGAGACCGAACAGCAAGCAAAACAGCAAAACAGTGAGCTAGGACGCTAAACCAGTGAACGGAGAAGTTGAGGAGCTGTACCCTTCCGACGTCCGTGAAACGCAAGCCTGAAAGTTAGCAAAAAGGTTAGACCTGAGGGTATTTTCCACACTCGTTTTCCGTTTTATTTGTATTATTTATTGAGTATTGCTTGCATGATTGTCATGTTGAAATGCATGTTGTGGCCCTTAGTAGATAAATATGCATGAATTATGAGATGTTGTATGTTGTGGCTTTGGAATAAAATGAGAGATGTGTCAACTCTCGCGGTTATATCGGATGGAAACCCGGACATAAATTTCATAGCCGATTCCGAATGGACGGTAGTATGATCTGTACTCGGGATACAACTCCACGTACCGCTTGAGTAAACGGCACCCTCTTTTGTTTTGTGTTGCTTGGTTTATTTATTTTTCGTCACTTGAATTCTGCATGTTGCTTATTTATGCATGATTCAATCGAGCGCATTGGCTTAGTAAGTGCGATGAAAGGTCCCCTATTTAGAGGGGTTAAAACCCTTTACCACGATGCTTTGCCGCGCCGGTTGATGTGTGTTCGGTTGAATGCAAGATACGTTCAATCGGGCATACTAAGTTGATATTATGTTTTTAATTCTTTGTATGCATGATTCAATCGAGCGCATGGGCTTAGTAAGTGCAATGAAAGATCCCCTATGGGGAGGGGTTAAAGCCCTTTACCACGATGCTTTTGCCCGCGCCGGTTGAATGCAAGATATGTTCAATCGGACATACTGAGCTTGACATTATTGTCTTTATTCTTTGTGTTGCATGCATCAGGCCTGGTTCCGTTCGAACGCGTTCTCGAACGCTACACGAACGCGAACCTTCTATTTACCGTTCGAACGCGTTCTCGAACGCTACGCGAATGCGCACGCATTTCTTAGTCTTATCACGCATCAGGTCTGGTTCCGTTCGAACGCGTTCTCGAACGCTATACGAACGTGAACCTTCTGTTTACCGTTCGAACGTGTTCTCGAACGCTACGCGAACGCGCACGCACTTTCTTAGTCTTATCGTGCATCAGGCCTGGTTCCGTTCGAACGTGTTCTCGAACGCTATACGAACGCGAACCTTCTGTTTACCGTTCGAACGCGTTTTCAAACCTACGCGAATGCGCACCCACTGAACTGAGTCCCTTTTCATCAGATTTCATGCATAGTTTTCCTAGTAGCTATCCCTACATATGATGAACCTGATTTCCCCTCTGTATTACGCAAGATTGTGTTGGTGTCATTCATCTGTATTCCCCATATGTATGAGTACAATGTGTTTAACATATTACAATTCATATACCTATGTCATGATAACATTTGAGTATTATTTCTTGTGGTATATCGGATGGAAACCCAGACATAAATTCCGTAGCCGATTCCAAATGGACGGTAGTACGGTCTGTACTTGGGATACAATTCCACGTACCACTTGGGAAGGTGCTCACATGTGTGCTTGTGTGGTTAGTATGGGTGCTTGTGTTTTTCTTGAATATAATATGCCAATGAAGTTGTATGTTCGTCGCTACTTTGATGTACTTTCAAGCATGCAATCTTAGATGTGAAATATATGTAAATTTAGTGTAAGTTTTATTTTATACATGTGAATTTAGAAGCATGATACTCTTGGAAATAAGTGTTATTTAAGTCTGATTAAATTATTACATAAATCCTTTCATTACAAGTGGCATAAGTAAGGGACCATTCCGAACCCAACGGTTTGAGGTCTTCCCTTGCGAGGGGTGAGTGCGGCCTTAAATCTCATTTTCCCGGTTCACACCGGGTGGCGAATCCATTATTCTCCGGTTTAGTCCCCCGTGGCCGATGACGTATAACTCGCACTCTAATTAATTTGGAATTAATCGGTTAATTAATATATTTGATATATTAAACAAAATTGGATTTCGACGCGGAATTAAAATTAGATTTTAATTCGGGCGAGCGAATTAATTTAGAATTAATTCGTTAGCGATGTGAATAGTGATTTCGCTAGGCGTAATCATTTAATTACGACGCAACGGAAAATTCGTTAATTTGGAATTAGCGAACCAAGCCCGAGATTATTTACGAGCGCATTCGCATTTCGAATTCGAGTGCGGTACGTCAAATCAAGCGTCAAATCGCTACTCGCATCTAGCATCACATCAAGCGTCAAATCATGTCACTTTGAGTGATGTGACAATTGATTGGATTGATTGATTGATGTGATTGATTGAGTTGATATATGTGACTTGATGTTGGTGGTTGAAAGCATTTATGCTTGACTTTTGGAAAGAGAAAGATATAATTAATTTTGGAAATTAATGTTTGTGTATTAGATACACATTTCTCCACCAAAAGACATAACTCTCTCTTTCTTCTTTACTCCCTCTCTCACGCCAATTTCTTCTGTTTTTGTGAGGCAGTGAACTGCCGAATGATGGAAAGAAAAAGGGAAGCAAGAGTTGGATTTTTGTGGCAAAAATCGCATGTGCTAGCACACTACGAGACATGCGAAGGTGATAGGGAAGTCCACCCATGAGCCGGGATTCGTTTGACGAAGCTTGGAGCTTGTTCAAGGAGCATCAATGGACGCCAAAATGGAGCAGACCAGTGAGCTCACTGCCGAGCAGTGAAGAGGCAGAAAGATCAATTTTTGTTGCCCAAATCGTCGCTCAACCGATCGATGTGAGTATTCTGCAACTCCCTCGTTGTATTCGCACGTTTATTTCATGTTTGTTATTCGATCCTATGGACCTAGAAATTCCAACAAAGGGATGACGTCATGACGAAGAAGGATTCGGCCCAGGAAGACTTAATTCAGGACGATTCAAGGAATGAGCAAAGAATCATGAAGGAAGAAGAAAGAGACACTTCCAAAACGGTTGACCAGTTATGAGATATGTTCGACGTTTCTTACACAAACTACTGGCAACCCCCACGATTTAGTAAGTTACCCAACAGTTACATGCACGATCCAGCAGTTGTTCGCACGATCCAGCAGTTGCATATACGCAGAGAACGTGGGGGGTTAGTAGGATGAAGACAGGAGAACCGCTCGAATATTTGGTGAAGTCACGCATTATAAAAGACTCAAGTGTAGAAAGAAGCAAGAAATGGGAGAAAAAATGAAGACTCAGAATGAGCAAGTACTTTAATTTCTTAGCTTTGTAATCTGTAGAACTGTAATTTGTGTGCTTGTGCCCCTTGGAGGCATTTTCTTGGAATCAAACACCCATTTCTGGGGCTGTGTCTCAGGAGGTCTGAACCTTACACGCGTATGGACAAAAAATTGTGCAAACAGTGAGATAAGTCATAAAATAATAAAATAATAATAAATTACAAGATAAAAATTAAATAGTTGGGATCATCACAAATTACAATAATAAATAATATATAGGGCCGCAAGATAATTTTTTTTAAAGAATTCGGTAAAATAATCATGTAACTTCGAGAAAAAGAGTGTATACTCATAAAGGAGGTTGCAGTGAACATATCAGACGACTATTTATAAAAATAATTCAGGTCTCCGTAAAAGTCATAAGATTATGTATGGAGGTTGATGTTGCCTAGCCGGTGAGGAATCTATATCTAGAAGGTTTTAAGCTTCTCTCTTATTAAACGTGTGCGCGTTGTGTAAATATAGTGAAGATATTGTAAGTTATTATTATTATTAGGAAAAACTCACCTTGAAACCCCTGTACTCTTAATGTTTTTTACATTGCACTCCTTTACTAAATTTTCTACACATTACACCTATGTACTCTCAATGTTTTTTACATTGCACCCCTGTATTAAATTTTCTACACATTGCACCCTTGCACTCTCAAAAAACTGACATTCCACCCTTATTTTAACGGCAAGTTAACAGAGTTGAGAAATATTCTGACATCACCCACCCTTATTTGTGTCATATCTGCGAAGAAGCACCTATGCTAAAAAGAGAAGAGCTAAAAAATGGGTGTTTGCTATAAATGTGCACGCATGACATGTAATACTCGTTGTCGTTCTTTATGAATGATGTCTGATAACCGTGAAGCATCATTGTTTGTTTTTTGTTGTTCATTAATAACACTTCAAGATCGTAGTTTTGATCTAATTTTTACAATAAATTAGTTGGATTTTTGAATGTATCAGAATGAGCATAATATTTATGCGCCCTAACATATAGTTATGCGCCCTAGCATAACTTCAAAGTAAAAAAATTTGCTCGGTCCAATCCGAAATAAGGGTGGGTGATGTTAGAATATTTCTCAACTCTGTTAACTTGTCGTTAAAATAAGGGTGGAATGTCAATTTTTTGAGAGTGCAGGGGTGCAATGTGTAGAAAATTTAGTACATGGGTGCAATGTAAAAAACATTGAGAGTACATGGGTGCAATGTGTAGAAAATTTAGTACAGGGGTGTAATGTAAAAAACATTGAGAGTACAGGGACCTTAAGGTGGGTTTTTCCTTATTATTATTATTATTATTATTATTATTATTATTATTATTATTATTATTATTATTATATTATTATTATTATTATTATTATTATTATTATTATTATTATTATTATTATTATTATTATTATTATTATTATTTACTTAAATCTAGACATGAAATTTAATTATTGATTTAAGTCAATAAAAATGATAAACAATAATGGATAAATTAACATTATTAAATGAAAATTGATTTCCTCTCTCTTTGTGCGTCCCCTCCCCCCTCTTTCTCCATCTCAAATTATAACAACATCCTTAATCATTTAAATAAATGATTTTTTTTTTAAATTCAATTATTCAATTTAAATAAACGATTTTTTTTTCTTGTTTTCATTTTTAAATGAAAATAATACACTTACTCCTTTAAATAAATTATTTTTTTGAATTAAAATATCTTTATTTTTCTTTTTAATTTAATTGTTTTATTTTATTTTTTTAAATTAATTCTTTTTTTTATCTCATTAATCTTTTTCTCTTGTACTTATTTAATAGTCTTTATATTTTTATCTATTTAATTTTCTTTGGATTATTTATTAATTTATTTAACACTACTTATGTATAATAGAAAATGTTTTCTTTTATGTTAGCAAAATATATTTTCAAAAAATAAATAATAACAATTCGACCCCCTTCGTACAATACAGAACATAGAATTTGGTACGAATTATTGGGCATATTACCAAATGCTTCAAGATGAGATTTTGAAGGTAATATAAATTAAAATTTGTATTTTTATATTTTTGTCTGTATTTCTTTTCTATGTAATATTACATGTACTCTTCTCTAAAAATAAATTTTGCTAACAAGTAGTGTTAAATAAATTAATAAATAATCAAAATAAAAATAAATAAATAAACACAAGATAAATAACAAAAAATAATTTATTAATTAATAAAATAATAAATAATAAATAAATTAAAATCATATATGTGTGTGTATGATTTCAGGGACAAGAGGATAGGGGTAAAAAAATAATTTTACGGGACAGAAGATGGGGGAACGCTGACCGGGGAGAGCATGCCTCTTATTAAATGCGACTTTAACTTTAAATATCTATCATCACATTGACTTAACTCAATAACTTAAAATTTTGAAATCTAGAAGTCAAAAATTAAATTAATTTGTCTTCTCTTATATATATAATTATTTGTTAATAGCGGAAATATGAGTGATTTGATACCACCTAATAAGTATATAACATGTATAATTTATACTACATAAATAAATAATAAATATATATATATTATATATATCATTTATCAATTTATTTTTAATATTTTAATACACATCAAATTATTATTTGAGCAATGTAATATCATCGTTATATGGTAAAAAAATTCCAATATATAATTTCTCATTATTGAATGTAGTGATAACAAAGAACTAAGGGTGTTCACGGGTCGGGTTTTTTTGAATTTTTTGAGACCCGATCGGATTGGATCATGCTGATCGGGAAATCTGAACCCGAAATTTGAGAGGTGAAACCCGATTGGGTCGGGTCGGTCAAAAAATAATTTTTTAATGAATTAATTATTTTGAAATATAAATATTAGTTATTTTATGTCCCGAAAATTATTATATATAAAGTTTCAAGACAACAAAAGTAATAAATAAATGAAATAATAATAAAAACTTTAAAAAATAATAAATTTTTTAGAAAAATAATAAAAATATTATAGTATTGGGTCGGGTTTTAATATCAAACCCGTGACCAAACCTGCAAATTTTGGGTCGGGTCGGGTAGGTCAGATTAACTCGAAAAATCATTAATTTTTTTGAAACTCGTGTGGATCGAATCGGATCGGATCAGATCATAGATTAACTCGAAAATTTACACACCTGTACAAAGAACAAAAAGATACCTATCCATTATTTCAATTTGTGTGACTTGACTCATTATTTAATTAATAATAGTCAAAAAAAAAAAAAAAAATCTTGTGGACTTGAATGATACAATTAAAAACAACAATAATAAGTGTGCATTTGCATAATACAATTACAAACACACGAAACGTATAATAAAAATAAAAATAAATAAATAGATTGAATTTTTATATCTCATATGTGTTTTTGATTATGTCATTTGAATATACACATATCATTATTTAAAACTAAAAGTCAGTCAATAACAACTACCTCCAATACTTTGAAAAATCAATTTTCTGCACTATAAATCTCAATAAATCCTCACATCATCAAGAGCAAACTATCCTTCCTTCATTCCTTCCTTCCTAACTCACTTCCAATATGAAGCTCCATAGCATCTCTCTATTTTGTTTGTGTATAATTATTTCTTCTTCATATGGAAAGATAATCAGCCCCGTTATTGCTATGAAAGCTTGTGATTTTCCAGCAATCTTTAACTTTGGTGACTCAAATTCGGATACTGGGGGATTAGCTGCTGCTTTTTCTCCACCAAACCCGCCTTACGGGGAGACTTACTTTCACATGCCGGCCGGGAGATTCTCCGACGGACGCCTTATCATTGATTTCATTGGTACGGCCATCATGTTGCTACAGCTTCGTTTTCAGCTTTTTTAATTTTGGCTTAGTTACAACTTTCAAAATTATGGGCATGACAAAATGGGAATGCTAAACATATACTCTAATCGCAATCCGCAAGATTATCTTGCGCGGGTAATTTGGATATTTATTAAAATATTGAAGATAAAAAAAAAAAAAATTAAAAAATAAATATGAATATGTCTTGAGGTGTGATGTATGTGTATTATTATTGAAAACTAATAATTGCGGCATTTTGCTTTAATAAATGATAGGGTAGGGCTGGGATTTTCATGGCCACACATTTTTGCAACTTGATTTCCTTAAGAGTAGTGTACAGATTGCCCGAAACGAAACGTTGGTCACATTTTGGTGTTCGACTCAATCAACTTAAAACCACGTCATTTTTTATTTAATTAGACAAAGCAGATTTTTTATTTCCCAAAGTAGTCTCCTCATGTGACATTAAGTACGAATAAAAAAAAGATGCTTTGCACAGGTAATTTTGTCTGACAATTTCTGGCAAAGTACCTTTTATTGCTCTGAAGTGAAAAAGACGAGAAAAGAAAAATAGAAGTTTTGCTAGAAATGCCTGCTAATTTTGTAGCTAATTAATTAGTATGTGAATAATAAGATGCATAAATGAATAAAAAACTATATAATTATTATTTTATGAATCTTATTATCATAACTTCAGATCTTGTTTTCATCTCCTTCGGCCTAGACAGTGGTCCGTTTAGAAAAAGTTAATCTTTATAGTTATAGTAAGACATTCAGATTTTCTTCTTTAAATAATTATAAATATAGTTCTTTTCCTGGTTTCCTTTTTCGTTTAGTTGGTATGACTTTACATAAACAGAATTTAATCTTTCAACAATTTAACTGTTGCAAAAACTTATGGAAATTTCAGCTCAGAGCTTCGATTTGCCGTATCTTAGCGCATACCTTAATTCGCTAGGAACCAACTTCAGTTATGGTGCAAATTTTGCCACGGCAGCATCAACTATTAGACTACCAACTAGACTCATACCAGCTGGTGGATTCAGTCCTTTTTACTTGGAAGTGCAGTTTCAACAGTTCAATCAATTCAAATCTAGATCGCAGATGATTAGAAATCGAGGTTAATTAATTCAACTTATTAAGTTCTTTAATATCTTTTAACATGAATTGCAGTTGATTTTATAAACAACTTGTTTTATATATTGGCTTTTTGCAGGAGGAGTATATGCGAGTTTAATGCCCAGAAAAGAATATTTCTCCGAAGCTTTATACACTTTTGATATTGGTCAGAATGATCTTGGTGCTGGCTTCTTTGGTAACATGACTGTGCAGGAAGTTAATGCATCTATCCCTGATATGATCAACAAGTTCTCAGCAAATTTTCAGGTATTTTGGTCTGTAACACGTTAAATTATAATTTATAATTTAAAATTATAATAGCTAAAGTGTTTGATAACTATGGAGTATAATCTGGGTCAGCTCTGAAATTTGGATGGCCATAAATAAACTCCTGAAAATGGATCCTAAATTAGGTCAAAGTTATCATTATACCAAAGGATTTGCGACCTGAACCACAACTTTTCCCTTAATTTTTTTCCGATATATAATTAGGGGTCATAAACTACTACTTATTGTGTTGATATGCAGAATATATACAACTTGGGAGCTCGGTCATTTTGGATCCACAACACAGGACCAATTGGTTGCTTACCATATATTATGGCAAATTTTCCCTCGGCAAAGGACTCAGCTGGTTGTGCAAAGCCTTACAATGAGGTAGCTGAGAATTTTAATCTAAATTTGAAGGAAGCTGTAGTTGAACTCAGGAAAGATTTTCCTTCAGCTTCATTTACATATGTAGATGTCTACTCAGTCAAGTACTCACTATTTAAGGAACCCAAAAAATATGGTAAATCCTATAACAACAACTCTCTCTCAGGTTTCAAGTTTAACGTATCAGGTTACTGTTACGTCTCTCATTAACTTGTTACTAAATGAACTGTAGGATTTGAGCTTCCAACGGTAGCTTGCTGTGGCTATGGTGACAATGAGTATAACTACAACGGTACTACAGCATGTGGACAATCAGCTACTGTTAATGGCACTCAATTCATAGTTGGTTCGTGTGATCGTCCCTCGGTTCGAGTAAACTGGGATGGAATTCACTACACTGAGGCTGCTGCCAAGTTTGTTTTCGACCAAATCTCCACTGGAGCTTTCTCGGACCCTCCTATTTCATTGAAGATGGCATGTCACAGAACTTATTTTTGATTAATTTAAAAGCCTAGAAAGCACGTACTTGATTGTTACATGGATGTATTTTTTAATATAATAATAAAATAAGCCTTCACTAAGGCAATTTAATTAATTAATTTATGTATTTTGTTACAATTAAGTTATCACCTGAAAATGCAGTTCTGTATACAACTTCTCATGTTAGCTTTTTCTTGGCGGCTATCCTTACCTTTTAAAAGAGTAATGGTATATTGACAATGTATAAGACAAAACGATGATAAAAAAGGATTAAAATTTAAATTCTATTTAATTTTGGGATAGTTGTTGACCGCAGTTTTTTCGTTTTAAGGATAATATAGAGGATTTACCCTTTGAAAAAAACCTTAATCGACTGTTAATTTATTTGTTTAGTGGGAATCACATAAAATTGACAAAAGACAAACAATCACAGAGACATGATTTACGTGGTTCGTTAACACGCTCAAAAAGTGATTCTTTACTCCTAAGTATAAGAGTGTCGAAGTAATAAAATAACTGGTAAGTCCAGGGTCGATCTACATGGAATAGATTTAGTGAAATAAAATAATAATTTGAGTGAAAATAAAAGGAGTGAATTTGTTTGAAGAAATTGAAAATTTTAAATTAAACTACAACAATAAAATAAAATATTGGGGGTTATGAGATCCGCTTTTAATATTTCAAATTTAGAAAGCTTACTTTTTATAATAAATAAATTGTCATTATTACCCAACTAATTTATTTCAGGAACTAATTATGCCAAAATATTTAAAACCAGCCATAAAGACGGTGATAACTTTTGTCTATAACAACTCTAGTTATGTACTCAATTATGCAAAATAAATAAAACTAGCCATATTGGTGGTATTAAAGTTTGTCAATAATTATTTATATTTAAATTAAACATTAATCATTAGATTACAATTTATATATTATAATATAAATAAGATTAATATAAATTTTCATATTAAAAATTTCACTCATTAACCCAGCATGACGAAATTAGCTACTCATAATTTAAATAAAAACACTCATAATTTAATTACTGAAAGAAAAAGAAATTACAAAAATAAAAACTTACAAAAAAGTAAAACACACAAAAGCTGGATCCCTTCACAAATTTTCAAAATGAAATTTTATGAAGAAAGTTGAGGAAATATGAGTCTATTTATAGCAAGAGGTGCTCACCTCATTCGTTGCAAATTGTATCACAAAGTCACAAGTGAGTCCTCTTCTTTTTGGTTGAATATGATAATTGCTTCACAAGTATTTGTTTATTTTGAAACATTGACAAATTGCATGAGCCATCTACCTTTTGCATCCCATCACCATGTCACCAGCATTGTTTCTATAATCTTCATTTTGATAATAACAAAAAATACCGAAAGTGAGGTGATCAAGGGATGTGATAAATTTATTACATGTGGGTCTGCATTTGTCTGGAAGTCTTAGAAGATCTTATTGCGTCTAACTCTTGCTAAAAATCATTTTGTTGCTAATCTAAACACGGTGAATATTTTCCAAGTCTAATTTGAATCTAGCTTTCATGCTCTTTTAGGTTTCAGGATCTTGGAATTCAGATTTCATATCTATTTTCCTATTGAGATTCAAAAGCAGTATTTTACCTACATAATAAATAAAAAACACAATAAAAAATATAAAACATAAATATAATTATTATTTTACAAATATGCTAAATTAAGGGGATTAATGAAACAAAAGTGTAAAATGATTAATTTTTCTTTTAGTAAATGTGCACGTTTTTAGTGTTCATCACATCCTCAAACCAGCTTATTACTAGTTCCTAGTAATTTCAGCCAAAAATTTTAAAAAAGATAAATTTTTATCCAAATTAATAATTATTTTCTTTCTTTTTAAATAATCAAATTAGTAAATTCTCATGTGAGAGTAATATTTTTATCCTAAAATTACATTAGAGTTCACAAATTTTTTTTTTTTTGCAATAAAAGTTTATTTATAAATACAAAAATAGTTTTTTTTTTTTTAATAAAAACATCTTCAATCATTGTAACGAGCTTTGTGCCAGTGACTCTTAAACTAGTTGGCTTTAGGGCTCAAGTGTTAAGACACCCCTATAGGCTTAATTGCTCGAATATCATATATTAAAAAGAAAAAGTGTTTGGTTTCCTTAAACTTTCTCTTTCTGATTTCCTTAAGCTTTCTCTTTAACTCATGTAACGAGCTTTCGGCCAGTGACTCCCAGACCAATTGGCCTTAGGGCACTAAGTGTTAAAACACCCCTACAGACTTAATTGCTCGAGTTAAAAAGGTTACGAAATCTAACTTATTCACGCATTTTTTTATTTATTTAAACTAACTCAAGCTCTACCATTTTACACGAACAATCACTGCTTGCTGAGGCAAGATGTCCGATTACTATGTAAGAGCATAGTTAGATTTTTTTTTGAATAAAAAAACTAATTCCATTGACTTTAGGTGCTACCTCCAACAAACTAGAGAACTGGATATTATAAAATTTTTACTTATAACTCATGTTTATATGTTACCGTGTATGTTGATAATACTTGTCAGATGAGCATATGGAGATCAAATTTAATCAATATTATGGAGAATTCACAAATTTAAATGATTCAAAAATAAAGGATAAAAAATAACTTGTAACGAATTATTTTGAGATGCGTCTCAGGAGCGAAAACTCCTTACACAACTACCTCTGAACAACAATTCCACTTAGTTAGTCAAAAATTTGTTGTTAGTTTGTGTGTAATTTTTTTTTAACAAACAAAATATTTTTTAACACACAAAATAACAACAAAGCAAAAACAATTTAATTTTTTTTGAACAAAAAACACAGCAACGAAACATAAAAATGATCAACTATCCCCTCCCCAACTAATTTGAGTGTGAAATTGACAATTGAATCTATGACTATTTAAAAGAAAAGAAAAAAATTACAGATTAAGATTCATGTCCACTCTACGTTTCTTGCCACGATCGTTACCAGACCAGTTCAACTTGGAAAGAATAAGGTCGATTTTTGGTTCAAAAGCTAAAAGTTGGTCAATTAAATCATCAGCTTTTCTTGCAGTTAGGAAAATATCTTTTACCAGTTTTAAAACAAACCCATTTCTTTTGGCATCCTCAAGAAATACAAAAAGAAAATCAAAATATCCATTAATATTAAGTAGTCCAATGGGTTTTTGGTGAATGTTCAAGTTCACCCATGATGCAACTATGAATATTTCTTCCAACGTGCCAAGCCCATATGGTAAAGCAATAAAAACGTCAGCATGATTGATCATTTCAGTAAGTCTTTCAGACATACCTGAGATAATGCATTTTTCTCCATTTGATTTTCCGATGAGGTTTTCCTATGTCAAAGAAGGTTTTGGAATGATCCCCAAAACTTGATTGCCACCTTCTTGCACGGCCTTTGAAACACATCCCATCAGTCCAACATTGCCACCACTATATATTAAGTGCATGTTTCTTTTCGCCATAACTCTACCCAATTCTTTTGCGTCCTCAACAAATTTTGGTTTAGTTCTAGAGCTAGTTCCACAAAACACACAAATATTAATAACTCGTCGTCTTGAACTTTTCTCCATTTTTTACTATCTCTCTTACCTAGATGTTTCGAAGAGAGAAACGACGAACTGAATTTATAGATCCTGAAAAATAGTGAGTAATAAATGCACTAGTACCTGCAAAATGACAATTGTCAGATAAACAATAAAATAGATCGTGAAAGTCAAAAAGTTTAGATACTGTCGACAAAAGTAAAGGAAATCAAAACAGTAAATTAAAATAAATCAAAACAATAATTTAAATGAAAGGAAATCAAATCAATAAATTGAAATAATATGTACTGGTAGTTGTGATTGCGACTCACATTTTCCTCTGATTTTACGTCCAGTAATGGCTTGAACGCCCTCTATGGGTCGGGGATATGCTTCCCATCCAATTTTCTTATAAATTGGCAAATAAGGTCTTTTAAAGTCAGATTCCCGAGACTGTATTGTTGTCTTTCTTTTTGAAATTGTGTATGAAAATTACGAATTACTCGATGAACATGTCCACTAAGATGCGTCTCAAGAGTCAGTGATATATCATCTAGAGACTCCTTACTCAAGTAATCTTTAATGAATTGAATTTTATATTCGCGATTTTCAGACACCATTCCTAAAGAACGACAACGAGTGTTGCACTTCCAGTGTGCGCATTTATAACAAACACCTAATTTTTTAGCTCTTCATTTTTTAACATAGGTGATTTTCCCTAAACCAGGCATGTAAGAAATGAAAGAGTCATATGACTCACCTGCTAAGCAAACCTTACTTCAATTACACAACGAATATACTAGAAATACCATGAATCATAAAAAGCCTCATTCTTTCGGTGCATGCTTTGTAAATTTTCATCAGAGCATTTTGGGGAAGAGAATGAAAATGTTTATGGAGTTTTACGAGAGTTTCTTCCATGCCTTGATTGTAGGGTATCAATAATTTTAGGAAACTGAAAGAACCGACTTAGAGTCACGAAATACCGTTATCCGCTGTTTAACCGGGGTGTAAAATTATGACAAAAAGAGAAAAGAAACAAAGAAATATTGCAAAACTCGAGGAAAAAAATGGAAATTAGACAAATATAAAAGAAAAGAAAATACATCAATCACAGTACACTGGGTTTGAAAGGAAAAAATATTCTTGAAAATTTTAACACTCCAAAAATAATTTCAGACGTTGTTCATTCACTTTAAATATATCACAATCCC
This sequence comes from Zanthoxylum bungeanum, assembly GCA_019454045.1. Taxonomy (NCBI): domain Eukaryota; kingdom Viridiplantae; phylum Streptophyta; class Magnoliopsida; order Sapindales; family Rutaceae; genus Zanthoxylum; species Zanthoxylum bungeanum. Next base: position 86,903 of record SKCR01029443.1, on the reverse strand, counting down.
TAGGATTCTCAATATCAATAGCTCCATATGGATAAATGTGCTTCACAATAAATGGACCATTCCATTTGGATTTCAATTTTTCAGGAAATAAATGAAGACGAGAATTATAAAGCAAAACTTTTTAATCAATTTCAAATATTTTCGTGAAATTCGACTGTCATGGAACAAGACCCTCAACTCAAATCGGGAACAAGACCCATGGGAACAAGACCACAAATTCAGGGAACAAGACCCTCAATTCAAATCGGAAACAAGACCCACAATTCAGGGAACAAGACCCTCAGCTCACTTCGGGAACAAAACCCACTCGGTGGTTCGGGAACAAGACCTAGAGGTCAGAGCACCTCGCCATCAATCTCAGCTTAATTAGGGAACAAGACCTTCAGCTCACAATCGGGAACAAGACCCACAAATCAATTAGGGAACAAGACCCCCAGCTCACATCGGGAATAATACCCACTCGGTGGTTCGGGAACAAGACCCAGAGGTCACATCACCTCGCCATCAATCTCAACTCAATTAGGGAACAAGACCCATATCTCACTTCGGGAACAAAACCCACTCGGTAGTTCGGGAACAAGACCCAGAGGTCACATCACCTCGCCATCAATCTCAACTCAATTAGGGAACAAGACCCTCAGCTCACTTCGGGAACAAAACCCACTCGGTGGTGCGGGAACAAGACCCAGAGGTCACAACACCTCGCCATCAATCTCAACTTAATTAGGGAACAAGACCCTCAGCTCACTTTGGGAACAAAACTCACTCGGTGGTTCGGGAACAAGATCCAGGGGTCACAGCACCTCACCATCAAATCTCATCTCAATTCGGGAACAAGACCCTCATCACAATTCGGGAACAAAACCCTCATCTCAACTCAGTAACTGTTCAGAAATGGACCACCATCACCGCGACACCCTAGGTACGGGGTTAGCATTCAGACATTTGTGGCTCTCTAGGTACGGAGACATCACCGCAACACCCTAGGTACGGGGTTAGCATTCAGACATTTGTGGCACTCTAGGTACGGAGGCATCACCGCGACACCCTAGGTACGGGATTAGCACTCAGACATTTGTGACTCTTTAGGTACAAAGACGTCACCGCGACACCCTCGGTACATGGTTAGCATTCAGACATTTGTGGCTCTCTAGATACGGAGACGTCACCGCGACACCCTAGGTACAAGGTTAGCATTCAGACAACCAATATCATCATTGCGGCACTCTAGGTACGGAGATGCAACCGCGACGCCCTGGGTACGGGGCTTAGCACTATCAACTCAACACAGCAGGCAAACCAGGTGGCAGCTGGCGAGCCAGGTAAGTAAAAATGCATTGCACGTACTTTGATAGGATTATCATTGTCACACACTGCACAAGTCTCATCAAAGTGGGGGCGACTGTGGGCACTGCATTTTTGCATATAAGCCCGATGATATCATGAGTCTCGTATGGAGACACTACCTCTTTAGTTGTGAAAGCCGCGGGAAACAGACGTTGGAAGGGTATAGTTGGAAATTAGTATTTTGTCAGATTTAACTCGCTTGTTTCGCTTCGGGTTCGCTTGTTGGACCTGTGTTTTAAAACACACCAAACCCATTAAATCACAAATTAAATAATTAAAATATTTAAAACACATCTCACAAATTAAATAATTAAAACATTTAAAATACATGTCACAAATTAAATTAAAAAAAATAAAATTAAATTAAAACACATGACACAAATTAAATCACCTTCCTAAATTAAATTAAATACCTTTCCTAAAATACATAAATCACTTCCCCAAATTAAAAGATTTCCTTATCACATACTAAATTAAAAGATATCCCCTTTAAAACACACAATCCTATTCCTTCTCCAATAAGGTAAAACCCCATCCCTTTGCCTATAAAAAGAACCATCAACCCCACTTTTCAAACCCTGGCTGGCAGAAAAACACAAAAACACACATAAAAGAATAACCCTAACAGAATTGCACCCTTGTACACAGACCATTCAACGCCTAAAATCCCTCTAAAACACCCTACCTATTAGCCTCACGTGAGACCAACTCTCTCGCCCCTTACCAACTCTCTCGCCCTATTAGCCCATCAACTCATGCATCAGCCCACATTTTGCCTTGCCAATTCACGCCACATTGCCCTGCATCAGCCCACATTCTGCCTTGCCAATTCACGCCACATAACCAAAATTTGCCTTAAAGCCACATGCCCTCACGCCTTGATTACCTCCCCCTCCTCACAATCACATTCACGCTCAAGACACACATTCAAGCCTTCCTTTGCACGCCCAAGCACCTCCTCCAAGCCCTATTACCGCATCCCCTAAGCCACCCACTGCCGTGAATCATCTTCTTCCACCTTACACCATTCACGCCCATCACCAAAACACACCCTCCTTTGCCACAACATTAACCCACTGCACTGCCCCTAATTCACGCCCAAACCTACCTTAAAACAGCCCTAAACACTGCCCCAAAGGACGCCCAAACAGCCCCCACTGCACTGCCCCTAATTCACGCCCAAACCAAGCGTAAAGCACTCACTGCACTGCACCAAACTGCCACACATTACAGCCTCTGACCTGATCAATTTTGCCGCACCTTTAGCCCCCCCCCCCCCCCCCCCAAATAGTTCTGAAAACACTTAAAAACTGCACCAAAAAACTGCCTAAGGTCTCCCTAAAAAAATCCCCCTAAACCGCAGCCAATAGGCCCTCCAATTAGCCTAAACAGTCCCTAAAACAACCAAAACAGTGACCTGAAACACAACAATCAAACAACAGCGAAACAGACTAAAAAACAGCAGCCCGAACATCAAAACAATGAGGAAAGATGTTGAGTGAACAAATTGGAAAAGTAGCGGATCATTCACCTTTCCAACGGACGTGTAACGCCCTTTCTTGAGACGACAAAAGAGGTTAGACCTGAGGGCACCTTTTTATTTATCATCTTTCGTTTATTTTATTTAGTTTTAAAATATTATTTCATGAGAGTCGTTTGAGGCATGATGTGATTGTTGGATGAGCGTGATGTGTGTTCCCTTTTATGGTATATCGGATGGAAACCCGGACGTAAATTTCGTAGCCGATTCCGAATGGATGGTATTGCGGTCTGCACTCGGGATACAACGCCATGTACCACTTAAGATACACATATCTCGTCTCATCCAAATTTGTATTTGAGCATGTTGTAGTTTATAGGTCGTTCATTTATTATTTTAAGCATGATTTAATTTAGTTTTGTTATTTAATTTCTAAGCATGATTATGTTATTTTTAAGCATGTTATTTTGATTAGTTTAAGTTTATGTTTGAATAGTGATTCGTTATTTAATGGTTCAATATGCTCATTGTGTGATATCGTGTTTGCCGTTCAAAGACTTACTTTCAAGCATGCAAACTTAGAATATGATTTATTTAGCGAATGCATGTTAGATCTAAATACCTTTGAGCATGATTATTGGGTAGACTCGGTTAATTTATTGCACAAATCATATCATCACAAGTGACATAAGTAAGGGACCATTCCGAACCCAACGATTTGAGGTCTTCCCTTGCGAGGGGTGAGTGCGGCCTTAAATCTTTGTCCCGGTTCACACCGAGTGGTGACTCCATGTTATATCTCTGGTTTAGTTCCCCCGCGGACTATTCCGTACTCCCAACTAGGCCGCGAGCCTAGAACAGCGTCGTCAAGTTCTGTGTCCTACAGTCTAGCGACTCCACTGGGGATAAGAGAATTGGCCCCGAAATAATGTCTTGTAGTGATTTAATTTGTGCTTTAGTTAACTGTGTCTACCGTAGGTTGAAAGAGGTTTAATCAAATGCACTTTTAAGGCTAGGTAATGGTTTGGTGTATTCCTTCATTCACTACCTTTCTATAAGGAAAAGCTGTGAAGGCACCTTGATAATCATGCACTAGTAGTCTACCGTGATGGACTAATTTGGAGGACTCGTTGTTTATTCCTGTCACCAAGCGATAAGAGCCTAAGGGGCTAGGGTACTTAAGAGAGCCTCGCTCCACCCTCCCTCTGGGGAATCTACAACTGGAAATCCATTTGACAGTCAGTCACATACCATAACTCGTTGGCACGTACCTTTAGGTATAAAAAAAGTGCGGTCACTTGGTCGCTCGGACCCTTGAGTGGGGAGACCTAGTTGTGGGCAATCCTTCGTCGACGGGAGCTTTTGTTTATACCCCTGTAAACCCGCGTATGAACTATAGTTGTAGGATTAGTAGAGACTATTCCTTTATGTTTTGGACCATTGTCATTTGGATTCAGTTGGACTTGTTGTCATGAGGTATGGGCTTGTTGGGCCATTTAAACTGGGACGAGTCTGTGCTTTATGGAAATCGGGACAAAAGTTTCTAAAATGATGATGGGCCAACTAGTGTAAAATTCTTATGAGCTTATATATTACATGCATCGCACGCATCTCATGCATACATGCATCATGTTAACCCCTGTGTCTTAAAAGCCATCATAGATATCCGTTGGGTTAGGAAAAAGAAGACTTGTCAAAGAAGGGTTTAGCAAACATGGATATCGTGGAAAAGGAAACCGAGGAACAGAGAACTTTACTGCAATGATAGAAAGACCATTGGGGGGCCTTAAAAAAAAGAGAAAAAAAAGAGAAAAAGAAAGAAAAAAAAAAGAGAAAAAGAAAGAAAAAAAAAAGAAAAAAAAAAAATTTGTTTGTTTTTTTAGTCCTTAATAGTTAGGCATAAGTCCAATGATTAAATCGTTTGCTTTAAGGTGAAATCTTAGAAATGATAAACTCTTGATGTTCTTTTATCTGATACTTTGAGTGATTGATCTATGTTAGACTCGTAAACACTTGATTATGGTTCTGAGCAGCGAAAACCTGAGTAGTTTGCAAAGTGACTAGTTGAAGAAATTATAGGTCGGTGAATGACCGTTTGCTTAGATGTCTATCTTGATTTGCTTATGTTATGATGTGTGGTATGATTGAAAATGAAAGAAAAGTCTCTAAAGAAAATAATTGAACCACCTATAACCAATAAGTGTGAAGCTACCCATGGGCGAGTATTAGGACCACCATGAGGAGAAATGCTACCTTAAAGGGTAAGTTTGTTGAAAAAAGAGAAAGAATGAAAAAAAAAGAGAAAAGAAAAAAGAAGAAGTTCAAAATGAAAAGAAAAAAAAAAGAGAAAAAGAAAGAAAAAAAAGAAAAAAAAAATTTGTTTGTTTTTTTAGTCCTTAATAGTTAGGCATAAGTCCAATGATTAAATCGTTTGCTTTAAGGTGAAATCTTAGAAATGATAAACTCTTGATGTTCTTTTATCTGATACTTTGAGTGATTGATCTATGTTAGACTCGTAAACACTTGATTATGGTTCTGAGCAGCGAAAACCTGAGTAGTTTGCAAAGTGACTAGTTGAAGAAATTATAGGTCGGTGAATGACCGTTTGCTTAGATGTCTATCTTGATTTGCTTATGTTATGATGTGTGGTATGATTGAAAATGAAAGAAAAGTCTCTAAAGAAAATAATTGAACCACCTATAACCAATAAGTGTGAAGCTACCCATGGGCGAGTATTAGGACCACCATGAGGAGAAATGCTACCTTAAAGGGTAAGTTTGTTGAAAAAAGAGAAAGAATGAAAAAAAAAAGAGAAAAGAAAAAAGAAGAAGTTCAAAATGAAAAGAAAAAAAAAAGAGAGACAAAAAAGGAAAAAAAAAACCATACCACATTGAGCACAGAAAAGCAACTGCAGGCATAATTGAGATATCTAGATTAGTTTGACCCATCGATCCCGATTTTTGAAACGAAATCATTGAGTTGGCTTACCCGGGGATGAATCTGCGAAGGAACCTTTGCACACACACACTTTGAGTCTGGCCTAGATCATTTATTCAAAGACTTAGATTTGAGTTGCGTTGAACGTTTTGAATGTTCTCTGGTTTCATTACTGGGCATTCCTTGAATACGATAATATGTATAACTATTGGGACTATTTCGTAACATAGTATGATGATATGGAAGGCCCCACCACGCGGTTCATCTCGACCAAATGCAAACAGAAGAGAGAAGAAAGCTAAACCAAGACTGGGAGCGACCAGTCTACCATCTCGTGAATCCGGGACATAACAAGATATTGAGCCATAAAACCAGAGAGAAGACTGAGCAATCACCTGGAGAACTGGCGGAAGACCTAACCCAACGGAATAGGAAATTCATTCATGCATGCATGCATACATGTAACATATTTTGCATTCTTTTTTGTGTTTGTTTCTTATTCACAGGTTTCAAAGAAGAAAAAGAGAAAGCGGCAAAGACAAGCCAACCAGAATCAGCAACATATAAGTAGTAGTTTTGGGGATGATTCCCAGGGTTGAGGCCCATATCAGTTTCAGTTTTGGGGATGAGTCCCAGGGTTGAGGCCCACATCGTCAGTTTTGGGGATGAGTCCCAAGGTCGAGGCCTGCATAAATACCAGTTTTTGGAATGAATCCTAGGGCCGAGGCCCACATCAGCATCATTCTGGGGGCGAGGCCCACATCAGCATCAGTATAGGCGGCGAGGCCCACATCAGCATCATTCTGGGGGCGAGGTCCACATTAACATCATTATCAGCATTGCCGGGTATGGTATTCTGGGGGCGAGGCCCACATTGGTTCAGTATCAGTTTGCCGGGTATGGCATTCTGGGGGCGAGGCCCACATTACATAAGATCAGTTTCTGCCGGGTATGGCATTCTGGGGGCGAGGCCCACATTACATCAGATCAGTTTAGTCCGGGAATGGACACGCCGAGAATGGCACGCAGGGAATGACATTCCGAGAATGGAGATATAGTCCGAGAATGGACAAGTCCGGGAATGGACACGCCGAGAATGGCACGCCGGGAATGGCACTCCGAGAATGGAGATATAGTCCGGGAATGGACACACCGAGAATGGCACGTCGGGAATGGCACTCCAAGAATGGAGATATAGTCCGGGAATGGACACGCCGAGAATGGCACGCCGAGAATGGCACTTCGAGAATGGAGATATAGTCCAGGAATGGACATGCCGAGAATGGCACGCCGGGAATGGCACTCCGAGAATGAAGAACGGTTCGGGAATGTACCACATCACATCAACAGTTCGGGAACAAAGCCCACAGATGGTTCGGGAACAAAGCCCAGATGTCGAGGTACCTCGCCATCACATTCAGTTCGGGAACAAAGCCCAGGGAACAAAGCCCACTCTCTACACAGTTCGGGAACAAAGCCTACAGATGGTTCGGGAACAAAGCCAAGAGGTCGAAGCACCTCGCCATCACATTCAGAACAGGGAACAAAGCCCAGGGAATAAAGCCTACTCTCTACACAGTTCGGGAACAAAGCCCACATATGGTTCGGGAACAAAGCCAAGAGGTCGAAACACCTCGCCATCACATTCAGTTCAGGGAACAAAGCCCATGGAATAAAGCCCACTCTCTACACAGTTCGGGAACAAAGCCCACAGGTGGTTCGAGAACAAAGCCCAGAGGTCGAGGCACATCGCCATCACATTCAGTTCGGGAACAAAGCCCAAGTAATATAGCCCACTCTCTACACAGATCGGGAACAAAGCCCACAAGTGGTTCGGGAACAAAGCCCAGAGGTCGAGGCATCTCGCCATCACATTCAGTTTGGGAACAAAGCTCAGGGAATAAAGCACACTCTCTACACAGTTCGGGAATAAATCCCACAGGTGGTTCGGGAACAAAGCCCAGAGGTCAAGGCACCTCGCCATCACATTCAGTTCGGGAACAAAGCCCAGGGAATAAGACCCTCAACTCAAATCGGGAACAAGACCCATAATTTAGGGAACAAGACCCTCAACTCAAATCGGGAACAATACCCATGGGAACAAGACCCACAATTCAGGGAACAAGACCCTCGACTCAAATCGGGAACAAGACCCACAATTCAGGGAACAAGACCCTCAGATCATTTCGGGAACAAAACCCACTCGGTGGTTGGGGAACAAGACCCAGAGGTCAGAGCACCTCGCCATCAATCTCAGCTCAATTAGGGAACAAGACCCTCAGCTCACAATCGGGAACAAGACCCACAAATCAATTAGGGAACAAGACCCCCAACTCACATCGGGAATAAAACCCACTCGGTGGTTCGGGAACAAGACCCAGAGGTCACATCATCTCTCCATCAATCTCAACTCAATTAGGGAACAATACCCATAGCTCACTTCGGGAACAAAACCGACTCGGTGGTTCGGGAACAAGACCCAGAGGTCACATCACCTCGCCATCAATCTCAACTCAATTAGGGAACAAGACCCTCAGCTCACTTTGGGAACAAAACCCACTCGGTGGTGCGGGAACAAGACCAGAGGTCACAGCACCTCGCCATCAATCTCAACTCAATTAGGGAACAAGACCATCAGCTCACTTCGGGAACCGACCCATAATTCAGGGAACAAGACCCTCAGCTCACTTCGGGAACAAAACTCACTCGGTGGTTCGGGAACAAGACCCTCATCACAATTCGGGAACAAGACCCTCATCTCAACTTAGTAACTGTTCCGAAATGGACCACCATCACCGCGACACCCTAGGTACGGGGTTAGCATTCAGACATTTGTGGCTCTCTAGGTACGAAGACGTCACCGCAACACCCTAGGTACGGGGTTAGCATTCAGATATTTGTGGCACTCTAGGTATAGAGGCGTCACCGCGACACCCTAGGTACGAGGTTAACACTCAGACATTTGTGGCCTCTCTAGGTACGGAGACGTCACCGCGACACCCTAGGTACATGGTTAGCATTCAGACATTTGTGGCTCTCTAGGTACGGAGACGTCACCGCGACACCCTAGGTACAGGGTTAGCATTCAGACAACCAACATCATCATTCTGGCACTCTAGGTACGGAGACGCAACCGCGACGCCCTAGGTACGGGGCTTAGCACTATCAACTCAACACATCAGGCAAACCAGGTGGCAGTTGGCGAACCAGGTAAGCAAAAATGCATTGCACGTACTTTGATAGGATTATCATTGTCACACACTGCACAAGTCTCATCAAAGTGGGGGCGACTGTAGGCACTGTATTTTTTCATATAAGCCCGATGATGAGTCTCGTATTGAGACACTACCTCTTCAGTTGTGAAAGCCGCGGGAAACGGACATTGGAAGGGTAAAGTTGGAAATTAGTATTTTGTCAGATTTAACTCGTTTGTTTCGCTTCGGGTTCGCTTGTTGGACCTCTATTTTAAAACACACTAAACCCATTAAATCACAAATTAAATAATTAAAATATTTAAAACACATCTCACAAATTAAATAATTAAAACATTTAAAATACATGTCACTAATTAAATTAAAACAATTAAAATTAAATTAAAAAACATGACACAAATTAAATCACCTTCCTAAATTAAATTAAATCCCTTTCCTAAAATACATAAATCACTTCCCCAAATTAAAGATTTCCTTATCACATACTAAATTAAAAGATATCCCATTTAAAACACACAAATCCTTTTCCTTCTCCAACAAGGTAAAACCCAATCCCTTTGCCTATAAAAAGAACCATCAACCCCACTTTTCAAACCCTTGATGGCAAAAAAACACAAAAACACACACAAAAGAATAACCCTAACCGAATTGCACCCACGTACACAGACCATTCAACGCCTAAAATCCCTCTAAAACACCCTACCTATTAGCCTCACGTGAGACCAACTTTCTCGCCCCTTACCAACTCTATCGCCCTATTAGCCCATCAACTCCTACATCAGCCCACATTCTGCCTTGCCAATTCACGCCACATTGCCCTGCATCAGCCCACATTCTGCCTTGCCAATTCACGCCACATAACCAAAATTTGCCTTAAAGCCACATGCCCTCACGCCTTGATTATCTCCCCCTCCTCACAATCACCTTCACGCTCAAGACACACATTCAAGCCTTCATTTGCATGCCCAAGCACCTCCTCCAAGCCCTATTGCCGCATCCCCTAAGCCACCCACTGCCGTGAATCATCTTCTTACACCTTACACCATTCACGCTCATCACTAAAACACACCCTCCTTTGCCACAACTTTAACCCACTGCACTGCCCCTAATTCACGCCCAAACCAAGCCTAAAGAACTCACTGCACTGCACCAAACTGCCACACATTATAGCTTCTGACCTGATCAGTTTTTCCGCACCTTTAGTCCCCCCCCCCCAAACAGTCCTGAAAACACTTAAAAATTGCACCAAAACACTACCTAAGGTCTCCCTAAAAAATCCCCCAAAATCGCAGCCAATAAGCCCTCCAATTAGCCTAAACAGTCCCTAAAACAACCAAAACAATGACCTGAAACACAGCAACCAAACAGCAGCGAAACGGATTAAAAAATAGCAGCCCGAACATCAAAACAACGAGGAAAGACGTTGGGTGAACAAATTGGAAAAGTAGCGGATCATTCACCCTTCCAACGGACGTGTAACGCCCTTTCTTGAGACGACAAAAGAGGTTAGACCTGAGGGAACCTTTTTATTTATCATCTTTCGTTTATTTTATTTAGTTTTAAAATATTATTGCATGAGAGTCGTTTGAGGCATGATGTGATTGTTGGATGAGCGGGATGTGTGTTCCCTTTTGTGGTAATATCGAATGGAAACCCGGACGTAAATTTCGTAGCTGATTCCGAATGGACGGTATTGCGGTCTGCACTCGGATACAACGCCACATACCACTTAAGATACACATATCTCGTCTCATCCAAATTTGTATTTGAGCATGTTGTAGTTTATAGGTCGTTTATTTATTATTTTAAGCATGATTTAATTTAGTTTTGTTTTTTATTTCTAAGCATGATTATGATTATTTTTAAGCATGTTATTTTGATTAGTTTAGTTTATGTTTGAATAGTGATTCGCTTATTTAATGGTTCAATATGCTCATTGTGTGATATCGTGTTTTGCTAGTCAAAGACTTACTTTCAAGCATGCAACTTAGAATATGATTTATTTAGCGAATGCATGTTAGATCTAAATACCTTTGAGCATGATTATTGGGTAGACTCGGTTAATTTTTTGCACAAATCATATCATCACAAGTGACATAAGTAAGGGACCATTCCGAACCCAATGGTTTGAGGTCTTCCCTTGCGATGGGTGAGTGCGGCCTTAATTTTTGTCCCAGTTCACACCGGGTGGCGACTCCATGTTATATCTCTGGTTTAGTTCCCCGGCGGATTATTCCGTACTCCCAACTGTGTCGCAAGCCTAGAACAGCGTCGTCAAGTTCTGTGTCCTACAAGGACTGACAGATTCTATCTTGATACGCACTGGATATCATGAGTATCAGTCCACTCCCAATGAACAAGCGGAGGTCCGATCTAAATAGATCGATGACGTGACTGCCATCAAAGTGTGGATGATAACTCATATATCCACTGTGGTATCTCAATTCGAATGACCACTATGCTCCCTCAACTCGAGAAGATTCTTATTGACGTTGGTGTACCATATATTAGGAAATCTTCAGCGAGTCGTTCAGTTTTTATCAAATAAACACCTACATGTCTATACGAGTCTCGCGAGACTCATGGTTCATTGGGATAAACCATCGGACCAATTCATGATATACAACATGTACTGGTCTAAGCGGATCTTACTAACCAACCCGTGTTAGTAAATCTTGACCAGGAACTTTATTTAAGGATATACAACTTATAGTGATGCTTCCCAATGTCAATTACAAACTACATTATAATTACGCACTACGTTATAAATCCTATGGTCTTTGTCTAATATACACGTATCACTAAATCAGATTTAGTTTCAATCTAATCATAATTAGATATCTAATCGTAATTAGATCGAATATGTATATAAAAGACAAGAGGTGGTACCGTTAAATAAGTAATATTATGGAAAAAAAGAATTGTTCGTATTCATGAATCAGATATAAATACGATCCGGATTGGCACTCTGAACACCAACCCTAATAATTTCTCCCACTTTCTCTAGTGTCAATCCACGGTATCATATACACATCGAAATGTGTATCACATACTCATGACCCTCAAGAGCTCACCTAGCACTCAAGAGGTAAGCAACAACAAGTAAGCTCATTTTAACATATATTGAGTTTTTCCAACACACTCAATCGTTTCCCATAGCTAGCATTATTCATATATTGTATAACCTAAGTTATACATCAATATGACTCAAATGCGACATCAATATTGTGTTACAGCTACTGAGTTGTCTATGTATTTAAGGATCAAATCCAAATACTATGCAGACAACCGCAAGCACAACACTAATATCAAAACTTCTAATCTATAAGGTCACTATGCAACTTCATAAGTTGCAACGAATTCCACTGATATAGTAGAATCAACCATGACACTCCCACTGCATCTTTTCTGACTTTATATGACTTAGACCATCTAATGTCATAATTATACTCAAAACTAATTTGATTCTAATGGTTGCAGACTATATTCTCCATGAATTAGAAACTCATTCTTAATATCTCAAAGATCACAAAGAACATGTTTCAAGATCCATCATATGGTTTATAGGGTATCAAAATAATTCGTAACAATTACGATTAAATTGATATCTTTAATTGAAAATAATATAATATTCATTATGCCATTATCCTATGATGCATAAGATTGATTAGACATTCTAATCAATTTCTCTTTCGACTAAGGAATCATCCTTTACGAAAGATAAATACTATATACAAGAGACACACTAATTGTCAAATAGATATACTAACTATCACACATATAGTCTTGCTGTGTCCTTTATTAGATCATATCTAATTCACGAATAATGGGAGTATTTCACAAGTCTCTTAGTTTTATATCATATATGAAATTTTATATCAAATATAACATAGACTACTCCCACTGCTTTCACAGAGAAAAGAAGAGTTAGGTAAACTTTTACCTTATAAACATCTTATTATTACATTAATAATGATAATGTCGTTAGGATATACAATACTAGAAAGAAATTTGTACGCTCCCACTGACCCTACTATCAAATATGTATTCTCTATGCTTTGATAAAATCAGACAATCTGACTGTATCAAAATTAGAGAACACAGATTTTCAGAAAGCTTACATGAGTCTACAGTAGCCTCTATAAGCTAGTATATCAAACTGTGATCTTAGCAGAATATAAACTCCAGTGCCATTCTAGAATGAACTCTTCAAAAAAAGAAACCACAATGGATCTCTTATTCGAAGGAACCATTCAGGAATGCCACTTTGCATTCTTTAGCCAAAATACATAGTTTAATATCAACATTAACCAACAGATCTTTAATTGTTCAATTAGTGTGACTAGAGACAACTTTCCTCAAAATCTACAATAGATTGTTGAGTATAACCTTTCTCACTGTCATACTATAAAGGTCAAACCTTTAATAAGCTCACTTTGTTTTTGCTGCGCAAATAATTTGCACATTTTATGAACGATTCATAACGAAAGCTTAATCAAGTTAAAAACTTGATCCTAGTAAGCTATGAATAATCTTAGATCTATGGTTTAATGTTAACTTCCAAAATCCATATCAAATATCGCTCCCACTATAAGTTCTAGGATAATTTTCTTCGATAAGAAAATAGCAGAACCATTAAGTATCAAATACTTTGCAAATGATTCTAACATCCTGTAGGAGTGAAGCGGGGTTTACTGCTATGCCTATAATGCTCAGCGACCATGATATTATTTGGCTCACATCCCGTAGAGAGTACGGAGTAGACCACGGGGGATTAAATCAGAGAATAAAGGAGTCGCCACCCAGTGTGAACTGGGAAATAATTTAAGGCTGCACTCACCCCTTGCAAGGGAAGACCTTAAATAGTTGGGTTCGGAATGGTCCCTTACTTATGCCAGTATAATGGATGGGTTCACATAATGGTATAACCAAGTCTTATGCAGCACATGAAAAATAATTCAAATAAACACACAAGTTTGCACACCTATAAACATGAATATAAATTAAATTAAATACATAGTTCCAAAGACATTAAATAAAGAAATACGATTATAATAATAATCAAAAGCAAGAAAAATCGTTAATAATAAATGAAAATAATTAATCCCAAATGCATAATGCAAAATAAATAACTAAGGAGGTAAAAATACATAAAATATAAAGAAAGAGGTTATCCAGTGTCTGCGTTCGTGTAGCATTCATAAAAGCGTTCGAACAGAGTGTTCACGTTCGTGTAGCATTCGTAAATGCGTTCGAACGGAGTGTTCCAGTGATTTCATGTTCGTGTAGTGTTCTAAAGCACGTTCGAACGAAGTGAGGTAGAATGCTTACATTCGAGTTGCGTTTGTAAACACGTTCGAACGTTCTATAAAAATAGCACTCATAATGACATAAACACATATTTGTGAGTATTTCCTGAGTGGTACATGGAGTTGTATCCCAAGTACAGACCGCACTACAGTCCATTCAGATTTGGCTACGGAATTTATGTATGGGTTTCCATCCGATATACCGCAAGGGATAACACACACGATCATTAATGTAAATGTAAGCGAACATGAAAGTTGGTGCGAAATAATAAAGTAACGGTAAATAAAAAAAAAAAGATAAATAACAAAAATAAAGGAGAAATAATAAAATAACCATGAAAGTAAATAAATAAATAAATAAGGATAAATAAAGAAACTAAAAGCGAAATAACAAAATAACGATGAAAAGATAAATAACGGAATGATAAAGAAAGAAAAAAATGTGACTAGAAATTTGGCCGTCTTTAATGTAGGACTTTGCATATCCGGCTGAACCTATTTCACGTCTAGCCAGACATGCTGATTCCAGAACTATAAAAATAAATTATAAAAATAAATAGGGTGCCATCAGGTCTTACCTTTTAAGTTACTTTTTTGGAAGTACGTTAAGCCGTCGCCTGAATGATTGTTGGTTTACTGTTTCACAGTTTCTGCTCATTGTTTCGCTGTTTCTGGTTCATTATTTTTTGGGTGCTGTTTGCTGTTTTGCTATTTTTTTGGGCTGCTGTTTTTGCTGTTTTTTGGGCTGCTGTTTTTGCTATTTTTGGCTTCTGTTTTTGCTACTGTTTGTGTGTTTTTAGGGGCTATTTTTTGGGATAGATTTTCGGTGATTTTTAGGGGCTGTTTGGGCTGCAATGTTTTGTGGTGTTCTTCATTTTTTTGTGTGTGTTTCATGGTAATTGAAGGTCTTTGGGGCTGGTTTGTTTTGTTTACTGTTTGAAGGGTTTTTTTTTTTTTTTTTTTGCTTTGGTCAGTTAATTTTTGGTGGTTTGTGCTTTGTTGTTTGGTATTCGGTGGAGGGCTGTTATTTTATTGTTGTTTGTGTCGGTTATTAGGCTGCTTGTGTTTTTTTCATTTGTGTTTGATTGTTTTCGGTGGAGGGCTGCTATGTCTTGTTTATTTGTGTTTGATTTTTCTAGTTGGTTTGGTTTATGGTTCACGGTTTTAGAAGAGAGAAGAAGAGAAAGCTTCATAGTTTTTTACTTAGTGTTTTGTCGTCCAAAGTGTTTGTTTTGGTTGATGTTGTGTGAGTGTGTGAGAAAAAAAGAGATCCTCCCTTAGGGTTTGGTAATGGCCTCTTTTTTAAATGCTTTCAAGGGATCTTCAATCAAGGAAACAAATCATATAAATATAGGGAACAAAATCTCTAAATTTATTGAGTATGAGATTTCATATCTTGTTAAATTGGAAGGTGATTTGAGGGATTTTTGACATGTGTTTTGCATGAGATTTCTTTTATTTGGGAAGGCTTGGGCATGCATGGGCTTTATGCGGGCCTCGTTCGTGTGTTGCATGGATTGGCTTTCATGGGTTGCAGGGGTTTTGGGCTGAGGTTAAGGTTTGAAACAGAAACTGACTGAACGAATCCGAGGCTGGCTGGTGAGTCCGAATCCAATGAGGTGCTAACTTTGGAGGCTTTCTTTCCTTCCGGTATTCGTTTCCCGTGACTTCCACAACCTTTCAGGTAGTACCTCCATACGAGGCTCATCATTGGGCTTTATGCAAAAATATAGTGCCTACTGTCGCCCCCACTTTGTATGGGGCTTGTGCAGTGTGTGACAGTGAGAAACCTATCAAAGTCATGCATGTATTTTTTGCTTACCTGGTTCGTCGGTAATTGCCGGACTTACCTGTTGTTTCACTTCGATCTCTGAGTTGGGTTGGTGGCGAGGTGCTTCGACCTCTGGGTCTTGTTCCTGAACCACTGAGTGTGAGATGGTTTATTCCCGAACCGTTACTATTGTGAGATGGTTCATTCCCGAACTATTACTTGTGTGAAATGGTTCATTCCCGAACCGTTACTGGTATGAGATGGTTCATTCCCGAACCGTTACTGGTGTGAGGTGGTTCATATTTGAACCATTACTGAGAATGAGGTGGTTCATTTCTGAACCGTTACTGAGTGTGAGATGCTTTGATCTCTGGGTTTTGTTCCCAGACTGAATTAAGTTCATGGTGAGGTGATTTGATCACTGGGTTTTGTTCCCGAACCACCGAGTGTGAGATGCTTTGATCTCTGGGTTCTGTTCCCGAACTTAATTGAGTTGGTGGCGAGGTGATTTGAAACTTGGGTTTTGTTCTCAAACCACCGAGTGTGAGATGCTTTGATCTCTGGGTTTTGTTCCCGAACCGAGTTGAGTTGATGGGGTGGTGCTTTGACCCCTGGGTTTTGATTCCGAACCACCGAGTGTGAGATGCTTTGATCTCTGGGTTTTGTTCCCGAACTGAGTTGAGTTGATGGCGATGTGCTTTGACCCCTGGGTTTTGTTCCCGAACCACTGAGAATGAGATTTTTTGATTTTTTGGGTTTTGTTCCCGAACTGAATTTAGTTGATGGTGAGGTGTTTTGACCCCTGGGTTTTGTTAGCGAACCACCGAGTGTGAGGTACTTTGATCTCTGGGTTCTGTTCCTGAACTGAATTGAGTTGATGACGAGGTGCTTTGACCTCTGGGTTTTGTTCCCAAACCACCGAGTGTGAGATGCTTTGATCTCTAGGTTTTATTCCTGAACTGAATTGATTTGATGGCAAGGTGCTTTGACCCCGGGGTTTTGTTCCCGAACCACTGAGTGTGAGATGCTTTTATGTCTGGGTTTTGTTCCCGAACTGAATTGAGTTGATGGCGAGGTGCTTTGACCCCTAAGTTTTATTCCCTAACCACCGAGTGTGATGGTTTGATCTCTGGGTTTTGTTCTCGAACTGAATTGAATTGATGGTGGTGAGGCACTTCGCCCCCTGATTGTCCTCATTCTTCAGAAGTTGCTCGTCCTCGCCCCATTTTCTTTTACTTTAAAGCATGCGAACACAAAAACAAATCATGTGTATGTGAAATGTATGCATTTATGCATGGATGCATTTCCTCTTCCGATGGGTTTTCTTTGTCCTATTGGCTTGATGTCATCCTTGGTTAGGCATTCCTTGCGCTCTTTGGTTCCCTTTGCCTGTAAAAGTCTTTGGTCGCCCCTGGGCTTGCTTATAATTTCTTTATGCCAATTCTCCTCCAGTGATTGCTCAGTTTTCTTTGGTCTAAGGGCTCAAGGTCCCATTGTGTCCCTTATCCATGGGGTGATAGACTGGTCGCCCCCATACCTGGCTCAGCTTTCTGTTCTTTGCTACTCGTACCGGGTCAAGGTGGATTTCTCCTTTTTGAAAGCGACCTCATCATTTTGGGATCATGTCTTCTATATGTGCCATCTCCCTGATTCCCAGATTTCTAAATGTGCCATCTCCCTGAAATTGGACTCCATTGTCTGTCACATTGTGATGTGGTATTCTGTATCAACATACTGTATTACGGGCTATGAAATAGTCCCAATAGTTACATATATTATTGTCCTCAAAGAATCCAAGTAATGAAACCAGAGAACCTTCAAAACACTAAATGCAACTCGAATCCAAGTCTTTAAATAAATCATCTAAGCCAGACTCACAATGTGTGTGTGCAAAGTTTCATTTACAGATTGGTTCCCAGGTAAGCTAACTCAATGATATCATTTCGAAAACTGGGATTGATGGTCAAACCAACCTAGATATCTCAATTATGCTATGCAATTGCTTTTTCTGTGCTCAAGATGGTATGATTTCCTTTTTTTTTTTTTTTTTTTGTTTTTTTTTTTTCAACACACCTACCCTTTAAGGTAGCATTTCTCCTCATGGTGGTCCTAATACTCGCCCATGGGTAGCTTCATGCTTATCGGTTATAGGTGGTTTAAAATTTTTTTTCTTTAGAGACTTTTGTTTTATTTTCAACCATACCACACATCATAACACAAGAAAATCAGGATAGACATCTAAGCAAACAGTCATTCATCAACCTGCAATTTCTTCAACTAGTCACTTTGGCAACTACTAGTTTTCACTGCTAAAAACCTATAATTAAGTGCTTACGAGTCTAACATAGATCAACTACTCAAAGTATCAGATAAAAGTACATCAAGAACTTATCGTTTCTAAGATTTCACCCTAAAGCAAACAATTTCATCATTGGACTTATGCCTCACTATTAAGGACTAACAGGAAAAGACTCGAACAAGTAAGCAAAATCAATGTCTTTATGATTAATAAATGTAGGATTACAATTAAATAAATCAGGAAAATAAACATTGTCCTAATCTGCAGACTTGCCTTCTTTCATCTTCTTGCTTTCTTCCGAGCGTCAGATTCTACAACTGCAGTGGTTTTTCTTCCCATTTATTTTCCTCTTTGCAACCTCCCATTTTGTCACTGCTCGAGAAGTTTTCCCATAAATTTCTCCTCTATTCTATTTCATCTTCACTGCTGCTATCCCATATCCATATGCAAGAAGCTTGTGGTTGAGAGTTGGAGGACAAAGCTTTCAGGCTGGCCGGAGTTGATCATGTAGGTGGGTAGTGGAACATAGTGGTAGTTGGGTAAGGGTTTCTGTATGTTGGGTTGTTCTTTTTCTGGGTTGGGTATCTTATGGGTGTCAATGAGGTTTTGGATCTTATGCCTGAGGCGGGCGCAGTTGTTAGTTTCGTGGCCTTTCTGCTGATGGAAGTGACGATATAGGTTTAGGTCGAAGTAATATGGCACAAGGTTTGGAATTGGTCTAGGTTCTAAAGGTTTTAAGAGTCATTGCCTCTTCAGCTTTTCAAACACATTTGAAAAAGGTCTACCAAGATTGGAGAATTGCCTGTTTCTGATGGCAGCGACCTCAGCAATAGCGGGCTTGGTTTTTGAAGGCCCCCCAATGGTCCTTCTATTCTGGCCATAAAACTTTATGTTCTCGGCTTCTTATTCCTCGATTTCCATGACAGTTTCTCTTAACTGTCGAAAGTCACTAATCATGGAGGTCGTTCTTCTCAGCTTGTTATAAATGGAGGGCTTGATACCCTTAATAATCATCTTAATCTGGTCCTTCTCCGAGGGCCGGGTCTGCATCTTCAAGAGTTCGCTTCTCCAGCAATCTAAATAATCTTTGAAGCTCTCAGCTGGCTTCTGTTTGGTGTTTTCTAGGTCACGGAGCGACAAGTCTATCTCCAGGTCTCTGACATAATGGTTCAGAAAGGCCTCCGCTAATGCCCTTCAGTGGGCGCCCCTTCTAGTGACATCCCGAACATCTTATGTACCTGATGCTTCGACAAACCCACTGAACTCATCTATGAAATATATTTTTTGGAGATGGACCCTTGGATCTCCATTTCCGTTGAACTTGGCCATGTCAGACATCTTTAAACTGAGGAGGCAACTATTCTTCAAAAGTCATCGCATCATAGTCTAACAGATCTTTATGTTTACCATTCAGCTTGCGAGTAACTGACTGTACTTCTGAGTTTCTGTAGTTCTGCTTGAGACCCAGCTACCTTTCCCGTGGCATACTCAGCCATGTCATCATCAAAAATATGGATTTCCTCACTCACCCTATTTGAGGGCTCCTCACGCCTAGCATTCTCATTGTTTTCTATCCCCACTGTGCGGGGTATTGCCAGACTGGCCACATCGTTGGTCAAAGCTTGTAGTTGCTCGGTAATTTTGGTGAAGTCAGTTTCCAATTGATCCATGTGGGAACCATCATTGTCTGACGCATTCATGCTTGCTAATCTTTTCTTCGCAAGTCTTCCTTCTTCTTTAACCAAACAAACATCTATGATGGCTGTTAAGACAAAGATTTAGCATGATGCGTGTATGCATACGATGCATGAGATGCATGTGGTTATCAAAACATCATATATCCTTCCGACCTTATTCCTCTAACACCCTGGTAAGTCTATTTATGCCTTAGGTATGGCTTATTTTATTCACCAATGTGGGGTACACAAAATTGTTCTCTCCTACGCTACAGGGGTGAACCTTGGCTACATCAGTCCCTTTCCATCTGTAAAAGACAAAGACCACCCATTTATAATATTGACTAAGCCTATTATGGGGATCGTGCCATTGTCTAGAAACGATGAATTGGGCCCTCGGTAATCACAATTGTGGGGATGAATTGAGAGGTATCCAAAACTATACAAATATGCCATAATAAGACGTACCCTTCCTGGATGAAATCCAGTGCGGATATTAGACTTATGAGTCTGGTAAATCATATCATATTTGGACCTTCTAAGCCCATCAAGGTTTTCATACAAGTTGGCCCATTATCATTTTAAAGCGTTCAATCAGATTATCGCGAGGTGCAAACTTGTCCCAGTTGAAAAGGCCCAACAATTTTACACTTTTACGATAAGGTGGCTAAAAAACTTTAAATGATAGGGGACTAGACACAAGGTGGTCTATCGTCATTGTGAAATCTTTTGCCCTAATCATCATAAGATGTAAACTTGTTCCAGTTTAAATGGCCTAACAAGTTCGTATCATATGACGAGAGGTCCAAATGGATCCAAATGATAATGGTCCCTAACACAAGCATATGGGTAGCTTCTATAGGACATATAACTATGGTTCATATGTGGGCTTACAAGGGTACAGATAAGGCTCCCGTCGGCGAAGGGTGCTCACAACTAGGTCTCCCCAATCAAGGGTTCGAGCGACCAAGTGAGAACACCTTTTTTATACCCTAAGGTACGTGCCAATGAGTGATGATGCCACATAATGATCTGCCACCTTGAGTGAAAATGACTTCACGATACATGACACCATCGTGGTAAGAAGGGTATGCAAAATATATAAGACTTGGGTAACCAAATCCAAAGTCACGGACACTACAAGGCATTATTTCAGGGCCGATTCTCTATCCCCAGTGGAGTCTCCATCTGTAGGAGCGAAGCGGGGTTTACCGCTATGCCTATGATGCTCGGCGACCACAACACTATTGGGCTCGCAGCCCGTAGAGAGTACGAAGTAGCCCACATGAGACTAAATCGGAGAATAAAGGAGTCGCCACCTAGTGTGAATTGGGAAATGATTTAAGGCCGCACTCACCCCTCGCAAAAAAAGAACTCAAAACGTTGGGTTCGAAATGATCCCTTACTTATGCCAGTATAATGGACGGGTTCACACAATGGTATAACCAAGTCTTATGCATCATATGCAAGATAATTCAAATAAACACACAAGTTTGCACATCCAAAAGCAAATACATAGTTCCAAGACATATTAAATAAAGAAATATGATTATAATAATCAAAAGCAAGAAAAAGCTTTAATAATAAATGCAAATAATTAATCCCAAACGCATAATGTAAAATAAATAACTAAAAGGGTAAAAATGCATAAAATATAAAGAAAGAGGTTGTCTAGTGTGTGCGTTCGTGTAACGTTTGTAAACGCGTTCGAACGGTAGCATTCGTAAACGCTTTCGAACGGAGTGTTCCAGAGATTTCACGTTCCTGTAGAGTTTTAAAACACGTTCCAATGAAGTGAGGCAGAATGCTTGCGTTCGAGTTGCGTTTGTAAACATGTTCGAACGTTCTTATGAAAATAGCACTCATAATGACATAAACACACATTTGTGAGTATTTCCCGAGTGGTACATGAAGTTGTATCCCAAGTATAGACCGTACTACCGTCCATTCGGATTCAGCTATAGAATTTATGTCTGGGTTTCCATCCGATATACCGCAAGAGATAACACACACGATCATTAATGCAAATGTAAGCGGACATGAAAGTTGCTGCGAAATAATAAAGTAACGGTAAATAGACTAAAAAAAGATAAATAAAAAAATAAAGGTGAAAAAGTAAAATAACCATGAAAGTAAATAAATAAATAAATAATGATAAAAAACAAAACTAAATGCGAGATAACAAAATAACGATGAAAGGATAAATAATGGAATGCTAAAGAAAGAAAAAGATGTGACCAGAAATTTGGCCATCTTTAATGTAGGACTTTGCATACCCAGCTGAACGTATTTCACATCCAGTCAGACATGATGTGTCTGAAACTGTTAAAATAAATAGGGTACCCTCAGATCTTATCTTTTAAGTTACTTTTTGGGAAGTACGTTAAGTGATGAGTGGTAAATCTATCACTATTTCCCACTCATTTAACCTAATATTTTGTATAGTTTCTTGAGTTTGTGAATATTTTGATGTGTTTTTTGTGTTATTTTGTAGATAAATAAATTTCATGACATTCTGGAGGTGATTTGGAGCAAAACAGTGAAAATTGGAAAAATGGGCATTTTAGTATTTTGGGCGCGTCGGGTCGCCTAACGTGCACCAAGTCCATGCTAACGTGCATCGGGTCAACGCGTCGGAATTTGAAAAGTTTGACTTTGCTAACATACACCGTGCCATGTGTCACCATCACAATCTATCTGCTAACTTGTACCATGCCACGTGTCATCATCCTACGGTGCCGACAGTCACCATCGCCTCGTGTCACTCCACGTCATTGCCATGTCATCATCCACATCATCAGTTGACCGAGTCAACGTGCCAACTCACTGCCACGTCATCATCAGCCAATCACGAAGTGCCACGTGTCGCAATTCTATGGTGCCGACAGTCACTTTGCCATGTATCGCCACATCAACGCCATGTCAGCATCAATTATTGGCTCTCTTATCCGAAATTGACACGTGGCGAATAAGAATCTGAGCCGACCAATCAGAAGCCGCTATGTGTCACATGTCACCTTATCCAGCAATCTACACGTGTCATCATCCAACCACCTTGCCACGTGTCACCTTATCACCTTATCCATAATCGCCACGTGTCATCACCTCAGCATGCCACGACCAAAGAAGCTGGCGTCGCGATGCCAAATGCCTTGGCGTCGCGACGCCCAGAGCCCACCGAGGCCTATAAATTGAGCTCGAAATTTCAGTTTCAGTTGTACCATTCTCTCTCATTTCTTTGATGTAAATAGAGAATCTTCTCTCTAGTTTCTTTTAATTTAAGTTTTGTAATTTAATTTTAATTACGTTATGTAATAATAGTAATTTACTTTCTTTATTTTTACAGTTTTTACTATTCAACCATGAGGAGGTAACTTCCCTCTGCTAAGGTGAAAGGTAATTCTTTTACTATTACTATTTAGATTATTCTCCCTTAAAAATAATATATTCACTATTTAAAATTTGACTTAAAAAGGATACCGCCATATTGGTCGGTTGGTAATTCATTTTAATCTGGTTTAAACCTGACTAATCAAGGATACCGCTAGATTGGTCCGTTGGTAATTTAATTTTGGTTCCACCTCTATGGCTGGTTTATTTTGGTTCCGCCTTTATGGCTGGATTATGGACAAATATTACCGCCTTAATGGCTTGTTGAACTTAATTTGACTTAATCAGGTTACCACCTATATAGCTGGTTGGTAATATTATCACAAGTTTATATATTATTTTATGGGAGATATCTAAAATAGTAAATAGTAAAAGTAATTCCTTTTACCTTAGCATTTCATTTATTTTTTATTTTACTTTTCAATTTCTACTTTACCGCATTTTATTTTTGGCATTTTTACTTTATGTCTTTTATTTTACTAGCCCTAGTTATGTGTTGTAACTAAATTAGTTATCTAGGGTTGTGATGAAATCCAATATCACCGGTTTAAAAGGGTTAAATTATAGTTGGGTAATATAAAGATTTATTTATTGAGTCTTAATCTTAATGCTTTTTATTAACTGGCCACTAATAAAATTGACTAGGTAAACTTAAAATGAACTAGACATAGGGATTTTAAGTTTAAGACCTTAGACTCAGTAGCCACGATCTTCCTTGAGGATAGATAACCCTTTAATAGATTTCCTTATAGGATATGAATATACTTGTCGGGCGGGGGTAGCCAAATTGGAACTTAATCTTAATAAATCTAGGTAATTTGGTTGACATAGACATATGGTTCAATTGGATTATACTAGGTATTTGTAATTGACCATCGGAAAAGGCTTTTACATAATTTAGTGTTCCAGGTTAATAAATCATATTTTACCCAACTTTAAGATAACCACTTCATCTTTAAATAATATTGGAAGAAATCACAACCCTAGATAGTTTTTAATATTGAATTTTCTTAAACCTACTTTCAAGCAATTTTATTTACTTGTTTTTAAATTCAAAATCTTCACCATTTCAAATCAATCAAACAACCTGTTAGATACTAGTAATCATTTGACCTCATAAAATTAATAGATAAGGTTTTAAGTCCTCGTGGGATCGATACTTTTTATACTACTTGAACGATACGTGCGCTTGCCTTATACGCGTGTGTTTACGCCGGTCCTTAAGCCGTCGCCTGAAGGATTATTGGTTTGCTGTTTCACAGTTTCTGATCACTGTTTTGATGTTTCTGGTTCACTATTTTTGGCTATTGTTTGCTGTTTTGCTATTTTTTTGGGCTGCTATTTTTTCTATTTTTGGCTGCTATTGCTACTGTTTGTGCATTTTTAGGGGCTATTTTTTAGGACAGATTCTCGGTGATTTTTAAGGGCTGTTTGGACTGCTGTTTTCTACGGTTTTCTTCACTGTTTTGTGTGTGTTTCACGGTAATTGAAGGTCTTTGGGGCTGGTTTGTTTTGTTTACTGTTTGAAGGGTTTTTGTTGCTTTGGTCGGTTAGTTTTTGGTGGTTTGTGCTTTGTTGTTTGGTATTCGGTGGAGGGCTGTTATTTTGTTGTTGTTTGTGTCGGTTATTTGGCTGCTTGTGTTTTGTTCATTTGTAT
Source organism: Zanthoxylum bungeanum (assembly GCA_019454045.1). Lineage (NCBI taxonomy): Eukaryota > Viridiplantae > Streptophyta > Magnoliopsida > Sapindales > Rutaceae > Zanthoxylum > Zanthoxylum bungeanum. Next base: position 61,825 of record SKCR01029443.1, on the reverse strand, counting down.
TTGATTGTTGTCGGTGGAGGGCTACTAGGTCTTGTTTATTTGTGTTTGATTTTGCTAGTTGGTTTGGTTTGTGGTTTACGATTTTAGAAGAGAGAAGAAGAGAAAGCTTCCTAGTTTTTTGCTTTGTGTTTTGCCGTCCAAAGTGTTTTTTTGGTTGATGCCGTGTGAGTGTGTGAGAAAAAAAGAGATCCTCCCTTAGGTTTTGGTAATGGCCTCTCTTTATAATGCTTTCAAATGGATCTTCAATAAAGGAAACAAATCAAATAAATATGGGAGATATTATCTTAATTTATTTAGGAACAAAATCTCTAAATTTGGTGAGGATGGTATCTTGTTAAATTGGAAGGTGATTTGAGGGATTTTGACATGTATTTTGCATGAGATTTCTTTTATTTGGGAAGGCTTAGGCATGCATGGGCTTTGTGTGGGCCTTGGGCATGTGCTGCATAGATTGGCTTTCATGGGTTGCAGGGGTTTTGGGCTGAGGCTAAGGTTTGAAACATAAACTGAATGAGCGAATCGGAGGCTGGCTGGTGAGTCTGAATCCAATGAGGTGCTAACTTTGGAGGCTTTCTTTCCTTCCGGTAATCATTTCCCACGACTTCCGCAACCTTTCAGGCAGTGCCTCCAAACGAGGCTCATCATTGGGCTATATGAAAAAATACAGTGCCAATAGTCACCCCCACTTTGATGGGGCTTGTGCAGTGTGTGACAGTGACAACCATATCAAAGTCATGCATGTATTTTTTGCTTACCTGGTTCGTCGGTAATTGCCGGAATTACCTGTTGTTTCACTTTGATCACTGAGTTAGGTTGGTGGCGAGATGCTTCGACCCCTGGGTCTTGTTCCCGGACCACCGAGTGTGAGATGGTTAATTACCGAATTGTTAATGTTGTGAGATGGTTCATTCCCGAACCGTTACTTGTGTGAGATGGTTCATTCCTGAACCGTTACTGGTGCGAGATGGTTCATTCCTGAACTGTTACTGATATGAAATGGTTAATTCTCAAACTATTACTGTTGTGGGGTTTTTCATTTTCAAACCGTTACTGAGTGTGAGGTGGTTCATTTCCGAACAGTTACTGAGTGTGAGATGCTTTAATCTCTAGGTTTTATTACCGAACTAAATTGAGTTGATGGCAAGATGTTTTGATCCATGAGTTTTATTCCCGAACCACCGAGTGTGATATGCTTTGATCTCTGGATTCTCTCGCAAAACTGAATTGAGTTGATGGTAAGGTGCTTTGACCCCTGGGTTTTGTTCCCGAACCACCGAGTGTGAGATGCTTTGATCTCTGGGTTTTACTCTCGAAGTGAGTTGAGTTGATGGCGAGGTGCTTTGATCATTGGGTTTTGTTCCCGAACCACCGAGTGTGAGATGCTTTGATCTCTGGGATTTGTTCCCAAACTGAGTTGAGTTGATGGCGAGGTTATTTGATCCATGGGTTCTGTTCCCGAACCACCGAGTGTGAGATGCTTTGATCTCTGGGTTTTGTTCCCGAACTTAATTTAGTTGATGGCGAGGTGCTTTGACCCCTGGGTTTTGTTCCCGAACCACCGAGTGTGAGGTGCTTTGATCTATGGGTTCTATTCCCGAACTGAATTGAGTTGATGGCGAGGTTCCTTGACCCTTGGGTTTTGTTCCCGAACCACCGAGTGTGAGATGCTTTGATATCTGGGTTTTATTCCCGAACTACTGAGTGTGAGATGCTTTGATCTCTGGGTTTTGTTCCCGAACAGACTTGAGTTGATGGCGAGGTGCTTTGACCCCGAGGTTTTATTCTCGAACCACCGAGTGTGAGATGCTTTGATCTTTGGGTTTTCTTCCCGAACTGAATTGAGTTGATGGCGAGGTGCTTTGACCCATAGGTTTTGTTTCGGAACCACCGAGTGTGAGATACTTTGATCTCTGGGTTTTTTCCCGAACTGAATTGAAATGATGGCGGTGAGGCACTTCACCCCCTGATTATCCACATTCTCGAGGAGTTGCTCGTCCTAGCCGTTTTTTCTTTTTCTTCCAAGCCTGCGAACAAAAAACAAAAATCATGTGTATGTGATGTGTATGCATGTATGGATGGATGCATTTCCTATTCCGATGGGTTTTCTTTGTCCTACTGGCTTGATGTCATCCTTGGTTAGGCCTTTCTTGCGCTCTTTGGTGCCCTTTGCCTATAAAAATCTTTGGTGGCCCCCCTGGGCTTGCTTACAGTTTCTTTCTGCCAATTCTCCTCTAGTGATTGCTCAGTTTTGTTTGGTCTCAGGGCTCAAGGTCCCATTGTGTCCCTTATCCACGGGGTAATAGACTGGTCGCCCCAAGACCTGGCTCAGCTTTATGTTATTCCCTACCCGTAACGGGTCAAGGTAGATTTCTTCTTTTTGAAAGCGAACTTATCATTTTGGGATCATGTCTTCTGATTCCCAGATTTCTAAATGTGTCGTCTCCCTGAAATTGGACTCCATTGTCCGTCACTTTGTGATGTGGTATTCCGTATCAACATACTATATTACGGGCCATGAAATAGTCCCAATAGTTACATATATTATTGTCCTCAAAGAATGCCCAGTAATGAAACCAGAGAACCTTCAAAACACTCAATGGAACTCAAATCCAAGTCTTTGAATAAATCATCTAAGCCAGACTCACAGTGTGTGTGTGCAAATGTTCATTTACAACTTGGTTCCCAGGTAAGTTGACTCAATGATTTCGTTTAAAAAACTGGGATCGATGGATCAAACCAACCTAGATATCTCAATTATGCTCTACAATTGATTTTTCTATGCTCAATATGGTATGATTTTCTTTTTTTCTTTTCGTTTGTCTCTTTTTTTTTCTTTTTTTTTTCAACACAAACCGACACTTTAAGGTAGCATTTCTCCTCATGGTGGTCCTAATACTCACCTATGGGTAGCTTCATGCTTATCGGTTATATGTGGTTTAATTTTTTTTCTTTAGAGACTTTTCTTTTATTTTCAACCAACCCACACATCATACCACAAGCAAATCGGGATAGACATCTAAGCAAACAGTCATTCATCGACCGGCAATTTCTTCAACTAGTCACTTTGCCAACTACTCAGGTTTTCACTGCTAAAAACCTATAATTAAGTGCTTATGAGTCTAACATAGATCAACTACTCAAAGTATCTGATAAAAATACATCAAGAACTTATTGTTTCTAAGATTTCACCCAAAATCAAACAATTTCATCATTGGACTTATGCCTCACTATTAAGGACTAACTGGAAAAGACTCGAACAAGTAAGCAAAATCAATGTCTTTATGATTAATAAATGTAGGATTAAAATTAAATAAATTAGGAAAATAAAAATCTTCCTAATCTACATTCTTGTCTTCTTTCGTCTTTTTGCTTTCTCCGAGCGTCAGATTCTACAACTGCAGTGGTTATCCTTCCCATTTATTTTCCTCTTTTGCAACCTCTCATTTATCACTGCTCGAGAAGTTTTCCCAGAAATTTCTCCCCCTTAATGATCATCTTAATATGGTCATTCTCCGAGGGCCGGGTCTGCATCTTCAAGAGCTGGCTTCTCCAGCGATCCACATAATCTTTGAAGCTCTCATCTGGCTTCTGTTTGGTGTTTTCTAGGTCACAGAGCGACAAGTCTATCTCCAGGTCTGTGACATAGTGGTTCAGAAAAGCCTCCGCTAATTCCCTCAAATCATCATTGACTTTTCTCTCCGGGCTATGATACCATACTATGGGCGCCCCTTCTAGTGACATCCCGAACATCTTCTGTACCTGACGCTTCGACAAACCCACTGAACTCATCACTGAAACATATTGTCGGAGTTGGACCATTAGATCTCTGTTCCCATTGAACTTGGCCTTGTCAGGCATCTTTAAACTGAGGAGGCAACTGTTCTTCAAAAGTCATCGCATCATAGTCTAACAGCTCTTCATGTTTACCCTTCAACTTGCAGTAACTGACTCTACTTGTTCTCTGAGTTTCTGTAGTTATGCCTGAGACCCGGCTACCCTTCCCACGGCATACTCAGCCATGTCATCATCAAAAATAAGGATTTCTTTGCTCACCGTATTGGGGGCTCATCACGCCTGGCATTCTTATTGTTTTCTATCCCCACTATGCGGGGTATTGCCAGACTGGCAACAGCGTTGGTCAAAGCTTGTAATTGCTCGGTAATTTTGGTGATGTCAGTTTCCAATTGATCCATGCGGGAACCTTCACTACCTGACACATTCATGCTTGCTAATATTTTCTTGACAAGTCTTCCATCTTCTCTAATCCAACGGACATCTGTGATGGTTGTTAAGACAATGAGTTGGCATGATGCGTGTATGTATGCGATGCATGGGATGCATATGGTTATCAAAATAGCATATATCCTTCTGACCTTATTACTCCCACACCCGTGGTAAGTCCATTTTGTCCTAGGTATGGCTTATTTTTTGCTCCAATGTGGGGTACACAAAATTGTTCTCTCCTACGCTACAGGGGTGGACCTTGGCTACCTCAGTCCATTTCCATCGGTAAAGACAAAGACCACCCATTTACAATATTGACTAAGCCTATTATGGGGATCGTGCCATTGTCTAGAAATGATGAATTGAGCCCTCGGTAATCACATTTGTGGGGATGGACTGAGAGGTATCAAAAACTATACAAATATGCCATAACAAGGCGTACCCTTCCTGGATGAAATCCAGTGCGGATATTAGACTTATGAGTCGGGTATATTCGTATCATGTTTGAACCTTCTAAGCCCATCAAGATTTTCATACAAGTTGGCCCGTTATCATTTTAAAGTGTTCAATCAGATTATCGCGAGGTGAAAATTTGTCCCAGTTGAAAAGGCCTAACAAGTTTACACTTTTATGATAAGGTGGCTTAACAACTTCAAATGATAGGGGGCCCAGACACAAGGTGGCCCATTGTCATTTTGAAATCTTTTGGCCCTAATCATCATAAGATATAAACTTTTTCCAGTTTAAATGGCCCAACAAGTTCGTATCCTATGACGAGAGGTTTAAATGGATCCAAATGATAATGGTCCAAAGCACAAGCATATGGGTAGCTTCTATAGGACATATAACTATGGTTCATATGTGGTCTTACAAGGGTACAGATAAAGGCTCCCGCCGGCAAAGGGTTGCTCATAATTAGGTCTCCCCACTCAAGGGTCCGAGCGACCAAGTGAGCGCGCCTTTTTTATACCCTAAGGTACGTGCCAACGAGTGATGATGCCACATAACGATCCGCCGCCTTGAGTGAAAGCGACTTCACGATACATGACACCATCGGGGTAAGAAGGGTATGCAAAAAATATGAGTCTTGGGTAACCAAAGCCAAAGCCACGGACACTACAAGGAATTATTTCGAGACCGATTCTCTATCCCCAGGGGAGTCGCCATCTGTAGGACTGAAGCGGGGTTTACCGCTATGCCTTTGATGTTGGCGACCACGACACTGTTGTGCTCGCAGCCCGTAGAGAGTACGGAGTAGCCCGCGAGGGACTAAACCGTAGAATAAAGGAGTCGCCATCCAGTGTGAACTGAGAAATGATTTAAGGCCGCACTCACCCTTCGAAAGAGAAGACCTCAAACCGTTGGGTTCGAAATGGTCCCTTACTTGTGCCAGTATAATGGATAGGTTCACACAAGTTTGCACACCCATGAACATGAATATAAATAAAACAAATACATAGTTCCAAAGACATATTAAATAAAGAAATACGATTATAATAATAATCAAAGGCAAGAAAAAACGTTATAATAAATGTAAATAATTAATCCCAAATGCATAATGCAAATAAATAACTAAAGAGGTAAAATGTATAAAATATTAAGAAAGAGGTTGTCCAGTGTGTGCGTTCGTGTATAGTTCGTAAACGCGTTCGAACGAAATTTTCCAGAGAGTTCACGTTCATGTAGCGTTCGTAAACGCGTTCGAACGGAGTGTTCCATTGAGTTCACGTTCGTGTAGCGTTCAAAAATACGTTTGAACGGAGTGAGGTGGAATGCTTACGTTCGAGTTGCGTTTGAAAAAGTGTTCGAACGTTCTTATGAAATAGCACTCGTAATGACATAAACACACATTTGTGAGTATTTCTCTAGTGGTACGTGAAGTTGTATCCCAAGTACAGACCGCAGTACCATCCATTCGAATTCCGCTACAGAATTTATGTCTGGGTTTCCATTCGATATACCGCAAGGAATAACACACACGATCATTAATGCAAATGTAAGCATGCATGAAAGTTGGTGCGAAATAATAAAGTAACGGTAAATAGACAAAAAAATAAATAACAAAAATAAAGGAAAAATAATGAAATAACCATGAAAGCAAATAAATAAATAAATAAGGATAAATAACGAAACTAAACGTGAAATAACAAAATAACGATGAAAGGATAAATAACGAAATGCTAAAAAAAGAAAAAGATGTGGCCAGAAATTTGGCCGTCTCTAATGTAGGACTTTGCATACCCGGCTGAACGTATTTCACGTGCAGCCAGATATGCTGTGTCCGGAACTATAAAAAGATGTGACCATAAAGCTATTTTTTCAGGCTGCTATTTTTACTATTTTTGGGTTGCTGTTTTTACTGTTTTTGGTTGCTGTTTTTGCTATTATTTGTGCATTTTTAGAGGCTGTTTTTTAGGACAGGTTTTCGATGACTTTTAGGGGCTTTTTGAGCTATTCTGTGGTTTTTTTCAATGTCTTGTGTGTGTTTCACGGTAATTGAAGGTCTTTGGGGTTGGTTTGTTTTGTTTACTGTTTAAAGGATTTTTGTTGCTTTGGTCGGTTAGTTTTTGGTGGTTTGTGCTTTATTGTTTGGTATTCGGTGAAGGGCTGTTATTTTATTGTTGTTTGTGTCGGTTATTTGGCTGCTTGTGTTTTGTTCATTTGTGTTTGATTTTTGTCAGTGGAGGGCTGCTAGGTCTTGTTTATTTGTGTTTGATTTTGCTAGTTGGTTTGTTTTGTGGTTCACGGTTTTAGAAGAGAGAATAAGAGAAAGCTTCCTAGTTTTTCGCTAAGTGTTTTGCCGTCCAAAGTTTTTTTTTGGTTGATGTCGTGTGAATGTGTGAGAAAAAAAGAGATCCTCCCTTAGGGTTTGGTAATGGCCTCTTTTTATAATGCTTTCAAGGGATCTTCAATCAAGGAAACAAATCAAATAAATATGGGAGATATTTTCTTAATTTATTTAGGGAACAAAATCTCTAAATTTGGTGAGGATGTAATTTCATATCTTGTTAAATTTGAAGGTGATTTGAGGGATTTTTGACATGTGTTTTTGCATGGGATTTCTTTTATTTGGGAAGGCTTGGGCGTGTATGGGCTTTGTGTGGGCCTTGGACGTATGCTGCATGGATTGGCTTTCATGGGTTGTAGGGATTTTGGGCCGAGGCTAAGGTTTCAAACAAACTCTGACTGAGTAAATTCGAGGATAGCTGGTGAGTCCGAATCCAATGAGGTGCTAACTTTGGAGGCTTTCTTTCCTTTCGGCATTCGTTTCCCACGACATCCTTAACCTTTCAGGTAGTGCCTCCATACGAGGCTCATCATTGGGCTTTATGCAAAAATACAGTGCCTACACATCCTATTGGACTTGTATGGAAGATGTCTAAGGGTCTTTTCATCTTACTAATTATGTAGTTCCATTTATAGTTTATCACTCTTACATTTGACTTCAATAAGTCAAGTCTTTTCTACAATGGTCAACATCTGATGTTACACACCAAGTAATAAAATAATTTTATTACTCGGGATCGTAGAAAAGATATTCTATCAAATAAAATACAATATTCTATTAGATAGAATAAATGATAAACTTTTATTTGTACCTCCGATGCACAAGTATTCTCAATTATATAACCATTATACAAAAGAAATATTCAAATCTTAAACCTTTCAAGATTCAAGATTCGAATTTTCTACTTATACATATCATATACGTAACTGTAGAAACTAATGGAGCCTTAATTAAAAGAGTGAATTAGTGTAACTGAAACATAACCCCAAGAGTATTGAAACTAATTCGGTTGCACTCAATATCAAACGAATCAAATCATATAAGATTTGATTTTTCCCACTGATCAATTCCATCACGATGGAATTATAGAAGAATCATATTGAGTAAGAATCAAATTCATTAAATAACTTTAGAACTTATTGCCATAAATTCATATGTTTGGTCATATCAAACATCCTTGAACAATTCAAAGACTCATAATGAATTTTAAAGATATAGTTTTCAAAACTTCAAATCGAATATCTTTGAACCATTCAAAGTATTCTATCCGCATTTCATCAGAAACACATTGAATGTTCTCGACCATTCAAGTCGTTCAATATCATTTCTTTTAGAAACACGTAACTAAGTCATGATAACTCATTAACTAAGTTACAAAGTAAAGAAATCTATCCAAGGTAATTTATAATTCATTAAACTACATACATCCATTGTATTAGTTTAATAAATATGTGGTCCAATGACGATCATTAGTTAAATAAGATTTAATCACATCCTGAATATAATATTCATTAAATAGATAAGGATATATGGTGTGATCTTGTATCAGACCATCCTTTACCATACGGAATAAGCATGTAATGCTTATGTGATAAAATCCCATAAAGCATTGTTCTAAGTTATTTAGTTAACCGAATATTTTTCTTAATGTTTATCTCTTCATTAATGACACTACTAGTCGTATTAAAATATGTAACAACTGTTTATAAAGAACAAGTAACTATCCAATAGTCGCAAGTTCCGATATCAAATATCAAAAACAATCATTAAACATTATTTTAAATAACTAGATGGGAGATCTGGTATAAAATACCTACAGTTGTCGTATTGTGAGAATCGATATTTTCTATACACAACTATACACGTCCTTTTTCTTTTAGCTTTATAATTTGCCTTCAATTATCCACAGCAATTGCAAATAATTGATTAGCAAATTGTGTCAAACACGTGACTTCTTTAAGTCTCTAAAGCCAAGAAACGTCATTATAAGATAAACAAATACCTAATGGAGTTTTCTTAATGCCAGTCAAGAATCTCGAGACATGAACTAATTCACGTCAATTCTTACCGCACAAGAAATTATCCTCTCTAGACAATTATATCCTAAAAACAGATATCTATTTAGATTACCTATCATGACTTAGCAACTAAGTCACTAACCATCTTGATTTTCAAGAAAATCGGAACAACAGTTCCTGATGATTTAGAGTAATTTAACAATATCCAAGTCTACTAACATTCTAGAACCTATTCTAGAAATACGCAACCATAAGTGAAGTCAAAAAACATATTCAAATAATATGCATGCAATGGATTAGAAGTATAATTCTATTAACAATATAGAATAAAGGAAAACAAAAGCAGTAATTTCCATAAAATTACACACTGTTTTAGTTATGTATTTTTAACCCAGTAGTGTCTCCCACTACTTTACGTAATACCGTAATCCCCAATGAAAAATGAGAATTCAATAATTAAATCGAATTCCATAGTGAAAAGTGGACCCCCTGAATATATTTCGACTCACAGCTTTGGCACGATTTTGCTTACGTATATTCATTAGGTAAACATCTCATTGTCAATCACACTCACTGTGACTCCTAATTTTGGTCCTGACCGTTTCTCGTTATGACAGCTTTGACACGTTCACAATGAGGCATATCAAGGCTTCATTTGCCAATGACAAACTCAAGCTACTGAAGTAGTCCTGACAGCTTTGGCACGTTCAAGATTTCCACTTTCACTTGAATTTGTCTAGTATCAAATATACATCAAGCATGGATAATATTCTATCAACCACACCCTCACTGCTTTGGCACTTTCTCGGATGTAGCCACAGAAAGATACCCATAAACCGTATTGACAAGACAGACCAAGAAACATTCATCCAATACATGTCACTTTACTGCCTTATTTAAGCGAGGATATTCCTCAAGAAAATATTACTCTACATCAAATGCAGAATATAATCTAGATCAATTTCTAAACAATTCAATTCTACCTTAGAAAACATAACTTAACTTAACCATTAAATTTCTGTTACGTTTCCCGTTAGCGTAGAACTAAAATTCAAGAAACATCTAAATTACATGCATGTGCAAACATCAAAATTGGATTATATATCATATTATTAGATAACATTGATTATTTACTTTGACCTAATTTGATTAATTGAATTAATTACACAAGGGTTTTGTCGTAATTTCATAATATCTCTACCATGATATTATGGTAATTGCAAGTATGTAATTATAGGTATTTTTGGCTTGATTTAATTGGATTAATCCAAGTGGGAGACATGTACTAATCCATTAATTAAGATTTGTCTTGATTTAATTGGATTAAATCAAAGTGATAGACAAAGGTGATTAGTTATATCTAATTATATATATTTGGACAAATTAGATTAAGCCCACATAAAAGTTGTTACAACTTTTATTAATTAAAAATTACCTAAGTTTTGCTATAAATAGCAAGCTTTAGGAAAGTTTTAATTAAGCAAAGTAAAAGCTTAAGAAAGCTAATAAAATTAATTTTTGGAAAAATTATCCTAGAGAAGAGAAGTGTTTAGAGAAGTTTTGAAACATCTCTACAAGATTTCAACGAGGAATCAATATTGGATCTTGGAGTGAAGCTTGCTTGCATTCGAATCAAGATTGGATCTTGGAGTTAAACTTGTTAATCCTTGGAATTTCTTCAACCATTTCAACAAAGGAGAAGTAGATTGGATCTTGCATCAAGCTTACTAGGTAAGTTTGAAATTCTCTTAAGTTATGTTTTTCATTAGAGAGTTTTTCATTAGTGAGACATATAATGATGAATTATGTATTGGATGCATGAGTACATAGCTAGAAGTTGAAATAAGGCTAATAGATTATGTTAGGATACTTTGGAAGCATAAACACAATATGCTTGTTAATTAGGTAAAACATTTAACTGTCTAGAACTCTAGATTAAAGCTTAGAGCTATGGCTACTTTTCTAGTATCTTTTGACCACCTTTGGGTGAACTAGAATTGTTCATGAGACATTTCATATTGGGATTCAAGAATTAGTTTATGATTAGATTCAAACAAATATATATAAGTATTTAGAATAAATATATGCTAGTTGTATAACAGGTGTTATGGTTGGTTTTGATAGTAAAATTTGTTTTAAGGTATACTGAAATGAAATGAGAAAATCGGAAGTGTTTAGGATTGATTTGAAGGTTGAAAGTGCTCACTGGCCAGGTGAGCGTCTCGGCTCTGACCTTCCAGCATCGCGACCTAGGAGCATCATGACTCATATCCTTCCGCATCGCGACCTTGGAGCTTCTCTCGCACTTTGGAGCGTCTCGACTCCCATCCAGCGCTTCACGACTCCTAGGGCTTACGAATACTGAAACTTCATTTTCTCCGTTCTGGAGCATCCAGACTCCGATTTAGTCCTTTTTTTTCTACGGACTTGTATCATAATGTAGTTTTCATTAAAATATTTTAAAATATACCTATCCCTAATATCCTTAGGTTATACCCGCTTCCATTGCAGTGGGAAAGAGCATGATAGCACCGAGAACCAGATGAAGAGCTAGTTTATGAAGGAAATGAAGAAGTGGGAAGAGAACATGAAAGGGGGGATGAGGGACAACCAGGATAGAGAGATAGCCTCCCATTTACAAAAGAGATTTTGGCGACGGAGTTCCCTAGGTGATTCACCATGCCATCTATGGACCTTTACAAGGGTCATACTGATCTCAAGTCTCATGTTGAGAGGTTAGTCCTGCTGATAGAAATTTAAGGAATGACAGGAGAGGCCATTTGCAAGGTGTTGCCTCTGACATTGGGAGGGTCGGCAAGTTTGTGGTTTAGAAGTTTAACCTCAGGAAGTATCGGCAATATTACTCAACTGAGGAAGTCTTTTGTTCGACATTTTAATGGGGCCTGTGTGCCGAGGAAAATCATGGAATCGTTGAGGTTGGTAAAGTAGAGAAATGATGAGTCTTTGAAGAATTTTATTGAGAGTTACCATAGTATGGTGTTGGAGATTAGGGCGTACGAGTCCCAAGAGACACTTGAGAGTTTTAAAGGGGCCCTCAAGGTCGGGAAGTTATGGACTCACCTGAGGACAAGATGTATCAGACTATGCCGTGACTCTGGAGCTGGCAATGTAGTTTATTTTGGTGGAAAGAGATGAGAAGGCTGCCCGAGGAGGGAATGCTCAGAAGCCAAAGGTGGTTTGGCCTGAGAATCATCAAGGATCGAGCAGAGATGTGAGAAGGTCGTCCCCGAGGCATAGAGAGTTCAGACCAATGCCGCAGAACAATGTGGCCCAGAGAGGAGGGTGCATGTCCAGGTTAATCACATGAAAGGGGGCACGGTGTACACTCATTTGGATAAACCCCTGGCCCAGATAGTCAAGGAGATCCAGGACAAATGTCTACTGATGGAGTCTGACCGAGGAAGTACCCTGTTGAGAAGAAGAATGAGAGGCCGTACTGTGTGAATCATAATCATAAGGGGCACACATGGGAATGATGTAGAGATCTGAGAGAGCAGATGGAGAATTTGGTACAGAATGGGTACTTGAATGATTGCATTAATCAATAAGCCAAAATGGCCAGGCAACGCAGAAGCCAAGGCCAATGTTTACTATTATCAGGGGAATGATATTGGTTGGAGACTCAAATCGGGCCATAATGAATTACTGCAGGGTAAATGGGTCGGAAGTTCTGACAACAGAGAAGGCCCCGAGGATCCAGAAGGGTCGACATGTCCCTATCATGTTTACGGAGGAAGACACCAAGGGTGTGAGCTATCCTCATGATGATGCGTTGATAATCAAGGCTGTTATTGGAGGGGCCGAGGTGGACATGATTTTGGCAGACCCTGGGAGTGCAATGGATATAATCTCCAAGGAAGTTTTGGATGGATTAGGCATGGAGTATGCCGCTTTGACCTAGAATGCAACACCGTTATACGGGTTTGGAAGTACGACTGTCGTCCCGTGAGGTCAGATTCAGTTGGCAATGACAATATGGACAACACTCCATACGCGGACCATGATGGTGGATTTTACGGTGGTTAATTGTCTAAGCAGATACCAGGTGATTATGGGTCAGCCCATTATGATGAAGTCGAGGGCGGTCATATCTTGTTATTATCTGAAGTTGAATTCCTAACTCGGGAAGGAGTTGGAGTGGTGTGTGGAAGCCAGAAGACAGCTAGAAGTTGTTTCACCACTGTTTCCAAGGAACGCTTTTTGTTGAGGAGATGGGCATGAAGAGGAAAGACAGAGAGGAAGAAGGTACAAGGGTCGAGTCCCTAGATCCTCGACCCAATGATCCTGTTCAGTTGGGGGTAAGAGAAGAATTGCAGCCAGTAAAGCTCTTCAGCCCGAGAAGGTGATAAAGGTCGGGGCAGGCCTGGAACAGAATCTGAAGAGGAAATTGTTGGAGTTTTTTGAAGGGTTATGCATATATTTTTTCTTGGGACATAGTGATATGCCCGGGATTGATCCCAAGATTATCAGTCATCACTTGGTGGTAGACCGAGTGCACAAGCACGTCAAGTAAAAGGGAAGGATCTTCAACCAAGAGCGCTATGAGGTAATACAGGTTGAGGTTGAAAAATTGTTGAAGGCTTGTTTCATCAGTGAGGTGAAATACCTAGAGTGGGTATCTAATGTGGTCTTCGTGAAGAAGACCAATGAGAAATGAAGAATGTGCGTAGACTTCTCTGACCATAATAAAGTTTTCCCTTAGGATAGCTTTCCACTTCCTAAGGTGGACCAACTGGTGGATTCTACGGGATGCCATGGGCTGCTCAGTTTCATAAACACCTTCTCAGGTTATAACCAAGTCAAGATGCACCTGAGGACGAGGAGAAAAAACATCATTCATCACTGAAGAGGTTTCACAACCCCGGGTCTACCCGGTCCTGACCCGATTAACCGGATTCTTTTTTTATTTTATTTTTTTAAAAAAAAATTTTAAATGTATTTTTTATATTTATATTTGTATTTTGTCAATTTTATTAGTTTTATTTCAATTCTTTTAATTTTTTTATTAAATTCTATTATATATATATGCATAATATTTTATATTTTTTATTAAAATCTAATTTATTTTTTTTATTCATAATATCTACCTGGTCCGGACCTGGAATCACCCGGGTCTTCGTTTTAAAGACCCGGGTCCGCATTTTTCAATTCCGGACCCGGTCGTCCCTATCCATGCGGACCCGGCCCGGGTCCAGATCTTGTTGCCATCCCTAATCACTGATCATGGGTTGTACTGCTACAAGGTGATGCCCTTTGGATTGAAGAATGTCGGGGTTACTTATCAAATACTGGTGAACAAGGTTTTCAAATCCTTATCTGTAAGATAATGCAAGTCTATATCGATTAGATGATTATGATGACTAAGAAGCCCGAGGATTATCTGGATGACCTCAGAGGGACTTTTGAGTTACTGAGGAAGCACAACATGAGGCTAAATCTAGAAAAGTACACTTTTGGGGTGTCCTCGGGTAAGTTCTTGGGGGTATATGGTCAGTGCTCGGGGTATTGAGAAGAACCTGTAGAAGATGAGGGTGGTGCTGGAATTAAAGTCCCCGAGGACATTGAAGGAGGTGCAGAGCCTGACAAGTCGAGTAGCGGCACTGGACCGTTTTATTTCTTGGGCCACCGAAAAGTGCCATGTCTTCTTCAAGTTGATCAAGAAGACCAAGAAGGGGGTCGACTGGATGACTAAATGTGATGATGTGTTTTAGTAGCTAAAGGAATATCTAGCTCAGCCTCTTCTGCTAGCAAGCTGATCCCAGGTGAGACTTTGTTCCTGTGAGCTCGGTGCTAATGCAGGAAGTGGATAAGGTCCAAAGGCCAGTGTACTATATAGTAAGGCCTTATTGGATACGAAAATACGGTATCCAGCCATGAATTAGTGGCTCTATCTTTGGTCACGGCGGCAAGGAAATTATTGCCCTATTTCTAAGAACATCCTATTGAGGTTTATACCGACCACCCGTTGAGGCATATTTTACATAAACCGAAGGTCTCAGGTCGGCTGGTGAAGTGGTCGGTAGAGTTGAACGAGTATGGCATATCCTACCTACTCAGGGTGGAAAACAAGGAGCGGGCGCTAACCGATTTTTTTGCCGATTTCACGGGGCTTCAAGTCTTAGCAGTGGAAGAAACCAAGTGGGAGCTGTTTATAGACGGGTCAGTCAGTTCACAGGGCTGTGGGGCCGGGATGATCCTCTGAAGCCGTAAGGGGGAAAAGCTGGTTTATGCTTTGAGGTTTGCCTTCGAAACAATGAATAATGAGGCCGAGTATAAGGCCATTCTGGCTGGGTTGAGACTCTGCATGGCAATTGGGGTGAGAGATGTAATAGTAAAAAAAGATTCCCAATTGACTGTCCAACAGCTGATGACTAAGGGGACGGGGAATGCATCATTTAAGCAGGTCGGTCAAGAAAAAAACCACCAGACAGACTTCCTGGCCCGACTGGCGTCATCTATTAATTCAAAGACCCCTAGACTATCATTTTGGGTTGTTTGTAGGTAAGGAGCATTGGGGAGCCAGAGTTCATGGAGGTGAATGTTGAGGGGAAAGCCTTTTGGATGGACCCGATTATGAAGTACATAGAGACGGGGGAAGCGCCAAAAGATAAGAAGGAATCAAGAAATTTAAAGTACCAGAGCACTAAATTCTGCTTGATAGAAGAGGTTTTATATTAGAGGGGGTATATGACACCATTCCTGAGGTGTCTTGGACCAGAGGAAGCATATTACTGTTGGACAATTATGCCATAACATCACTATTTGTACATAACATGGTGTTGATGTAAAAATTAACTATGTGACAAAGGAAATTGCTCTTTTAGCATTTGTAATTAGATTACAGGGATATATAAATGATAAAAGTCCATATGATTAGTACCAGATTATAAGATATAAGACAATATTAATCCATTAAGGTTTAATCATTAAATATCCCTAGTCGTAGTATTATCGAGACTTGACATCGATAAAGCATAATAGACTATTATTGCACGTGTGCGCATTATGAAGGCATAAAGACATAGTTCTCATATATTTGGGTATTGGATACTCATGTAAGTGTAATTGGAGGTTCTGTTTACCGATGGTACGGAAACATCTTCGCTCTGGATATACCCTCGAATCCCATTGGTACTATGACTATATGTCGAATCAGGGTAGATGTATTTGGTCTTAACCTGAGACTTGCATCGCTAATACTTGCGACTATCAGTATACTTTGGTTTTGGTCTTCCGGGGCTTTAATAGGTTCTGTGTATGCCTCTTCTGGGTATATTGAGAATCGTAGTGTATTGGGTGTGATGTCAAGATGGAAGTATCACTTCAGTCATATGGAGATGATGATCACGCAAGATATGGAACTGGTACTCTTGTATGCTGCTACTATCGGGATAATATGACAAGGTCATGATTATCCGATTATAGAGACTAATTTCTAGTGATCCAATATATGTTTCGTACGGGGCAGAATAATTCCAGCCCTAGGCCTAGCAAGTGACATTCAATACTGGATCGTAATACGCAATACTACGTATACTACGCCTGACAAAGATTACATATTCCTTTAAAGAATATTTCTAGAGAATTGGGTAGGCACGGTATTTTGCTAGAAGTCAACCATGTCTTGTAAATCGGTGAGAACATAGTACCAGATATGTACGTTTTCAGATAGTCTGGTGATCGTATTTACTGCCAACATATCCAGGGATCTCTTGGGTCGCTTCCCAAAGATTCACCAATGAGATTTGACTCGAACAAGAATTAATCTGGGATTAATTATGAGAGAGAAAATTAATCTGGGATTAATTACGACAATAAATTAATCTGGGATTAATTAAAAGAGAAAGAATTAATCTAGGATTAATTGTGTCGAGAATTTATCTAGGATTAAATTCGGCGAGAGGAGAGAACGCAGTTAATTTGGAATTAATCGGTAAAATAAATTTAATTGTTAAATTGGATTTTTCTATTAAATTATTTAATTGGGCTAAAATAATATATTAGATATATTAATATAAATTAGATTTCAACGCGGAATTAAAATTGGATTTTAATTCAAGCGAATGAATTAATTTGGAATTAATTCGCGAGCGACTTTCGTAATAATTTTGTGAGGCACTATTATTTAATTAAATTGGATTTAATTATATCGTGACGGAAAATTCGTTTAATCGGATTAAGGGAACCCGAGCTCGAAGTGTGTTGAGCGAACCACTTGAATTTTGAATTAAAGTGAGTCCACCAACTTACATCAACTTGTCACTATTTGTGATGCAAGTGGTTGAGCTTATTAATTGGATTAATTGCTCAACACACTAACTCAAATCAAAAGTGATGGAAGTGGTGAATAAAAAATTTAGATTTATTCCAACACACCAACAAATATAAAAGGTTAATTGTTTTTGGAAAACAATAACTCTTCACATTTCTTCTCTCTTTCTGCCTTGGCCGAACACCATTGTCTTTCTTGGAGAGCATTTTTTCTTTCATTTGTTCTTGCTAGCACATCAAGGAGTGAATCAAGGTGATAGGGAAACTCACCCAAGTGTTGGAAACACTCAAGAAGGCTTGGAGCTTCTAACGAAATGCATAAAAAGTTTTGAAACTCATCTGATCAATGTGAGTATTTCCGCAACTCTTTTGATTTTATTCACACATAAATCACTCTTAGACGATCTTGGAATGTTCTAGGAACACTAACATTGGTATCAGAGCGACCTAAGTTTGATTTGGAACTCTAGAGTTCATGGACTTTTATGTGGGAATTTATGCTTGGAGTATGTGTTTTCTTAAATTGATAGTTTGGTTAAGCTGGATGATGTTGAATTGGATTTGTACATCTCAGGAATTGAGAAAAATTGATTAGATCAAAATCCCCAATTTCCTTAGCCTTGGCCGAATGCACCCTAGGTTGGAATCATGGTGAATTTTTGAAAATTTAACAATTATATATGTGAATTGCATGAAATGAATATTATTATTGTTTTTGGATTGAAATCGGAATTGAATATTATTTCATGATTGCCGTGAACCATAAGCATGTTATAAGATTGATTTTGCTTCAATTTGTGTTGGACATGAATTGGAAATCTAGAGCATGATTAATTGAATTAATTAGTGTTTTGGAAGCATTAGATTAATTAATTAATTATGGTAATTACACTTGAATTGAATTAATTTGTAATTTGGAATAATGAGTTAATTTGATTTATTGTATTTGGGCTTAATGGGCTTGGTTGGGCCAAGTTTGGTTTAGGATAATTGGTTGGATCCAATTGGGCCTAAAACCATTTCCATAAAGTCCAAATATGATAATTGGGCCTTTAAAATTTTAATTGGGCCTAATGGGCCTAAATTGATTTTTGGCATAGGTGATTCCTAATTGGGCCTTGGCATCTTGGGTTTGACCCATAATTGCCAAAGCCCATGCCTTAAGAATTAATTGAAAGCCCATTGGACTTTAATTGAATAGTATTGGATACTAATTGGGCCTTTGAGACCCGTTAAGATTGGATTTGGAATCCAAGTCTAAAAGGCACTATTGAAAGTGTAATTATTTAATTTGGAATTAAATATGAATTAGTATTGAATATAATTTAAATTGGATTTAAAATTGTAGTTCGATATAATTCAAGAATACGTACTTTGAGTATTCATTCTTAAATGAGTTGGACTCGCGCAAATCAAATTGTTGTTTGAACATTGGATGGTCACTAATCAAAGATTAATTAATTGGATTAGATTGATTAATAACATGCTTTGTGTGAATACTTGGATGTATGTATGAATAATGTATATCGGATGGATATTAGATGAGTGAGGGCAATTTTGGAAATTGTTGTAATAAATTTAGAATTTATTAAATTAGACCTGCGTGTCCAGCCTATTACCTCTTTTCTCATTGTATTTCTCTTCTCACGAATTCCCTTCAATGTAAATGAGGTTTCTTTAGAAGTATTATGTAATTGGGTAGAAGTATGAATAGTGCTAGAGGAAAGAGAAACTTGAGAGATTTGTTCTAGGAACAATTTGTTGTATATCTATCCGCAAATCATTACTAATTTTATCGTGCCTTATTATGCTTTTAGAATGCATGCATAAGGGTGTTTGATGAGACCTAATCAAAGATAATAAATTGGTTGCCAAATCGCGATAAATACTCTCATTTCATATTAAGCGTTTTTCCTTCCATTGAGTGATTCTCTCTCAAGATCAAGATTGGCATTGGTTTGTTGGCCAAAGTCAAGACCTCTGTCCATCGCGGATGTGTTTGGATCACGAAAGCTTTGTTCCATATCGTATGTCTTGGGCAAGTTGTGATTTATTGGCCAAATTCAAGGTCACTTCTTGTTCATCGGCCTCGATTACGAAGCTTTCCCACTGTCAATGGGTCACGCTTAACTGGTTTCATTAAGCTTGTTAAGCCAAAGACAAAGCTTAGTTGATTCAGAGGAAAAGGTTAGGCAATATATTAGATATATTGACATATATTGGATATATGTTTCGGACTTTGAAGTCCACCTACTGGATCTAGGAATTGGATGAGATCCAATTGATCTTAGAGATCTACCTAGTTAAGTTTCATACAATTTGTTGGCCAAAGTCAAGGTTGTGTGTTACTTAACGGGATCCAAGCCTACTAGGAAACTAGGTTTCCCGAGTACTCCACAGAGGTTAGAGGCTCGCCGAAAAATAGTGGAGACAAGTATTAAATTTGTAATTTCATTTAGATACTTGCCAATACACGCTCATTTCATTTTTCGTCATTAAAAATTTATATATATAAGTTGGACTAATATTCAATTGTTGTTTTAATTAAATAATTGGAATGTATTCAAACTACTTCATTTATAGTTGATTATATAATTGGATTATATTAATCAATATATTTGAATTTATCCAATCAAATTGTAGTTGATTATATAGTTAGACTATAGTAATCATTACATTCGATTGTACCCGAAATCGTTGATTGGATAGTTGGACTATTGGAATCAAGATAACTGAAAGATTAGCGTTTAGAACATAATCCTGAGTGAAAATGTCTTTAAACGGCTCTAATTTTCAGATTGGGAATAGAACCTTAGGATAGTCCTGGGAACTAAGAAGTTACTCTATTTGATAGAGCGACCTCTCGGGCCTAAGCCTGGAGTTGAGCAAATAGTAGAGCATGAGCTTTGGAAGACTCATCGTGATGATGACTTTAGTGTTCAATCTGTTTTGCTTGCCGCTAATACTCCTAAATTTCGTCGTCATAATTAAGGATTAGATCCTTATATCATAATGATGAAATTAAGGATCTTTATATATCTAACCTTAGATCTTAAAAGTACAAAAGAAGCTCTTACGGTCGAGTATGTTAGAGGGTACATCTATCGAGCACTAGGTGTCACAGATGATTACTGACATCGAACAGCTAGGTTAAATGGGCATTACCTACGAGGCTGAGACTTCCATAGATTTGATCTTATAGTCTTTGCCTGAAAGCTGGGGCGGATTCATCATGAATCAAGAGAAAACTCTTGGAGAGTTAATGGCTATGCTCAAGGAAGCACAGCCAGAGCTTCTAAAAGGGCAAGAAGCGCAAGGCGCATCTTACTTCGACATCTCAGAAGGCCAAGGCTTGGCCGAAGACTTCTGATGGTGTGAAAAATAAGGGCAAAGGCAAAATCATCACAGTCTTCTGGGAAGACAAATGACATATCCCAAGATGTCTGCCTAAACTGTGGCAAATAGGGTCACCGGAAGTGTGACTGTCGTATGGACAAGGCAGACCTGAAGGAATTGAAGACAGAAAAGGGTCCAACTTCAGGTATGTTTGTTATAAACATGTCCATTGCTGGTTTTAAAATTGGATTTTAGATACTGGATGTGGTACATAAATATATATACTAATGTGTGGGATCTGCTGATTAGCAGGAGACTGGCTTCAGATGAGATCGACCTATGAGTCGGAAACAGAACGAGAGTCGCTGTTTTAGCCGTAGAAACCTAAGTTTTGGAACTGCCCTTTGGGCTTGTACTTAAATTAGGTGACTGTTATAATGTATCTAGTTTGACTAGGAACATTATCTTTGTATCTAGTTTAACCCGTTGCTGGTATACCTTTATATTCTAGAACACTAAGTGTTTTGTTTATAAAGATGATATTGAGATAAGCACATTAGATGTGAATAACAGTATTTATATTAGAATATATATGAATCTCAAACATATAATATGACAAACAAAAACTCAAATTGAATAAATCCGTTGAGACTTAAAAGTGGCATTGTTGTCTAGGACACATTAACAAGACTCATATATCCACACTTTCGAAGAGTGGATACTAGGAAGGATTTTATTCTAATTCAAATGATGTCTATGAATCTAGTTTATTAGGCAAAGTGCCTAAAAACACCTTTTACTTGGTAAAAGTGCAAGTGCCGCTGATCTATCAGCCCTCATTCATAGTGACGTAAGAGGGCCCATATCTAGCTAGGCTAGATGTGGATATGAATACTTCGTAACCTTTATGGATGTGGCATCGTGTTACGGTTATGTGTATCTTATGAAACATAAGTCAGAATCTTTTGAGTAATTCAAAGAGTTTCGACACGAAGTAAGAAAACAAACCGATAAAAGTATTAAAAACATTACGGTCGGACCATAATGTAAAATACTTAAACATATGAGTTTCAAGATTACTTCAAAGAGTATGGTATTCTTTCACAGTAGACTGTTCCCGGGACACCTCATCCTGACGGTGTGTCCGAATAGAGTAACCGAACTTTGTTGGACATGGTAAGGTTAATGATGAGTCACTCTGAGCTACCAATTTCCTTCACGGGATACGCATTGAACAATGCAATACTTATTTTGAATAAGGTTCCATTAAAGTCTGTTGGACAGACTCCATATGAAATATGGACAGGAAAGAAACTGGGTTTCTCATTCCTGAAGATTTGGGAATGCTGGGCATATGTTTAGATAATCTCAAACTAGAACCCAAATCGGATAAGTGCATATTTATAGGTTGTCCTAAGGAAACCAAAGTATAGTACATATACAACTCACAAGAGAACAATGTAATTGTTGCTCTGCATGCGACTTTCCTAAGAGGAATTCCTATATGCAGTGGTAAGTGGGAGGAAAGTAAAACTCAATGAAAATCAGAGTAATACTTTTCCAGACGCAGAGTCCTCACGGAACACCAACAGTTCATCAGGGATGAAACTGTACCAATAATCTTCAAATACACAAGAACCGCGTAGGTCGAAGAGAGTCAGAAAAAAACATGGGAGGTATGGATTTCTGATCTCACCTCATGTAGATATCAATCTTATTGAGGAAGACGAACCGGCTACGTATGAGGAAGTGATACAATGTATCGACTCCTTTTATGGAAAAGTACAATGAAGTTTGAAATGGATTCCATGTATACCAACTAAGTTTGGACACCGGTTAATTTACTAGAAGGCATTGTGCCTATTGGTACTAAATGTGTCTTCAAGGAAGACATACATGGATGGCAACATATAATTGTACACAGCTAGGCTTGTACAGAAAAGGTATCGTCAACGACATAGTGTCGACTACGATGAAATTTTTTCACATGTTGCCATGATTAAATCCATTTGGATAATGCTTGCTAATGCTTCATGTTTCATTTATGAAATATGGCACATGGACATCAAAATCGCTTTCCTTAACAGAAACCTTTTAGAGGATATTTACAACATCTTGACAGTTTTTTCGTACCATAATATGCAAACAAGGTTTGCAAGTTAAATCGATCCATTTATGGATTGAAGCAAGCATTGTGTTCTTGGAACCAACGTTTTAATGAGACCATTATGGTATATGATTTCATTCAAAACGAATATGATTCTTGTGTATATAAGAAGGTTAGTGGGAGCGCACTGATAATGAATGTCCTATAAGTTGATGATGTATTGCTTCTTAGCAATAACATTCCTATGTTATAATCGGTGAAAGCTTGCCTTTCATTAAAATTCTCCATAGAATATCTGGGAGAAGTAGGCTTTATTCTTGGAATAAAGATCTACTGGGATAGATCTAGAAAGCTACTGACACTCTCTCAGTGTTCGTATGTTTGGTTATGTACGTGACCTGGTGTCTCATATGCTTTGAGCATATGGAGTCACAATCAAGCCAATCCAAGTGATGGTCACTGGATTGATGGTAAGAACATCCTTAAGTATCTTAGACGAACTAAGGATGCGTTCTTAAAATATAAAGAAATGAGAACTTGAGGTAACTAGGTTCACCGCTGTAAGTTTCCAAACCGATAAAGACGACTTTAAGTCACAATAAGGGTACATAATAGTTTGAATAACGGAACAGTGAGCTGGAAATCTTCCAAGAAAGATACTGTTGCCAAATAAATTATAAAAGTGGAACAATGCTGCAGCTAAGGCAGCAAAAGAAGCATTTTGGATCTATATAATCCTAATTGGATTATGTATAGTTCTGTTAGAACCTGAGCTAGGCTACAACACAGGCTAAGGAACCGCGGTCTCATCAACGATCCAAGTAAATACTTCGACTATTTCATCTGGTTCCTCAGATCATACATCGTGGCGATGTCATGATCGAATAAAAGGCATCAGATGATAACATTGCAAATCCACTGACGAAAGCTGTTTCTCAGCAGAAGTTTGAGCGACCCGTACATAGTTTAGGTGTAGGACACTTGAGTGATTGGCTATAGGCCAAGTGGGAGATTGTTGGACAATTATGACCCAAAGCATGACTATTTGTACAGAACATGGTGTTGTTGTATAAATTAACTATGTGACAAAGGAAATTACTCTTTTTTCATTTGTAATTGGATTACCGGGATATATAAATGATAAAAGTCCATATGATTAGTATCAGATTAATAAGATATGAGATAATATTAATCCACTAAGGTTTAATCATTAAATATCATTAGTCGTAGTATTATCGAGACTGGACATCGATAATGCAGAATAGACTAGTATTGCACTTGTGCGCATTAAGGAGGCATAACAGCATAGTTCTCATATATTTGGGTATTGGATACTCATGCAAGTGTAAAAGGAGGTTCTGTTTACCGATGGTACGGAAACAACTTCGCTCTGGATAGACCCCTCGGAATCCCATTGGTAGTATGACTATGTGTCTATGGGAATCCGAATCAGGGTAGGTGTATTTGGTCTTAACCTGAGACTTGCATCGCTAATACTTGCGACAATCAGTATACTTTGGTTTTAGTCATCCGGGGCTTTAACAGTTTCTGTGTACGCCTCTTCTTGGTATATTGAGAATCGTAGTGTATTGGGTGTGATGTCAAAATGGAAGTATCACTTCAGTTATATGGAGATGATGATCACGCAGGATACGGAACTGGTACTCTTGTATGCTGCAGCTATCGGGATAATATGACAAGGTCATGATTATCCGATTATAGAGACTAGTTGCTAGTGATCCCATATATGCTTCGTACGGGGCAGACACAATTCCATCCCCAGGCCTAGTATGTGACATTCGATACTGGATCGTAATACGCAATATTACGTATACTACGTTTGACAAAGATTACATATTCCTTTAAAGAATATTTCTGGAGAATTGGGTAGGCACGGTGCTTTGCTAGAAGCCAACCATGTCTTGTAAATTGGTGAGAATGTGGTACCGGATATGCACGTATTCGGATAGTCCGATGACCGTATTTACTGCCAACATATCTAGGGATCTCTTGGGTCGCTTCCCGAAGATTCACCGATGCGATTTGACTCGAACAAGAATTAATCTGGGATTAATTATGTGAGAGAAAATTAATCTCGGATTAATTACGGCAATAACTTAATCTGGGATTAATTAAAAGAGAAAGAATTAATCTAGGATTAATTTCGTCGAGAATTTATCTGGGATTAAATTCGTCGAAAGGAGATAACGCGTTAATTTGAATTTAATCGGTAAAATAAATTTAATAGTTAAATTGGATTTTTCTATTTAATTTATTTAATTGTGCTAAAATAATATATTAGATAAATTAATAGAAAATAGATTTCAACGCGGAATTAAAATTAGATTTTAATTCAAGCGAATGAATTAATTTGGAATTAATTCGCGAGCGACTTTCACAATAATTTTGTGATGCACTATTATTTTATTAAATTGGATTTAATTATGTCGCGACGGAAAATTCGTTTAATCAGATTAAGCGAACCCGAGCCCAAAGTGTGTTGAGCGAACCTCTTGAATTTTGAATTTAAAGTGGGTCCCACCAACTTACATCAACTTGTCACTATTTGTGATGCAAGTGGTTGAGCTTATTAATTGGATTAATTGCTCAACACACTAACTCAAATCAAAAGTGATGGAAGTGGTTGAATAAAATAAATTAGATTTATTCCAACACACCAACTAAATATAAATGGTTAATTGTTTTTGGAAAACAAGAACTATTCACATTTCTTCTCTCTTTCTTGCCTTAGCCGAACACCATTATCTCTCTTGAAGAGCAATTTTTTCTTTCATTTTTTCTTGCTAACACATCAAGGAGTGAATCAAGGTGATAGGGAAACTCACCCAAGTGTTGGAAACACTCAAGAAGGCTTGGAGCTTCTACCGAAATGCATAAATTTTTTTTGAAACTCATCATAATAATGTGAGTATTTCCGCAACTCTTTTGATTTTATTCACACACAAATCACTCTTAGATAATCTTGGCATGTTCTAGGAACAATAACAATTACGTGCTCAGAGAAATACATGAAGAGATTTGTGGGAGCCATGTTGGAGGTCATTCAATTGGATATAAGGCACGGTGACAAGGGTTCTTCTGGACAACAATGCACCAAGATGAGTCGGGATAGCCCGAGCGTGTGATAGGTGTCAGAAGAACGACAATATACCACATCAGCTGCCTGAGCAGTTGACCATATTGGCAAGTCCATGGCCATTTGCCCAGTGGGAGATAGATATCATCAGGCCAATGCCAGTGGGTCGAGGTCAGGCCAAATTCGCCATTGTTGCCATTGATTACTTCACCTAGTGGTGGGAATTCGAGCCGCTGTCTACGATTACAGAAGAGGGCAACAAATTTTGTTAGAAAATTTATTATTTACCGGTTCAGGATTCCCCAGGCCATTATTACTGATAATGGGAAGTAGTTCGATCGCAAGGGTTTTAGGAAGCTTTGTGGAAATCTTCATATTGCACAAAGGTTTGCCTCACCTACTCATCCAAAGTCTAATGGACAAGTCGAAGCAACTAATAAAATAATCAAGGCTAACTTGAAGGCAAGGCTCAGGTCTTGCTAGGGTTTTTGGGTTGAGGAGTTGCCAGAGGTTTTATCGGCATATCATACAACCTACAAGGACTCCACGGGTTAAACCATATTTTCATTGGCCTATGGGTGTGAGGCGATCATCCCAGCAGAAATCGAAATGACAACCATTTGGGTATAGCATTTTAAGGTCAAGCAGAATGAGGAGCTCGTCGGGAACTGATGAGTGGTAATTATATCATTATTTCTCACTCATTTAACCTAATATTTTGTATAGTTTCTTGATTTTTGTGAATATTTTGATGTGTTTTGAGTTATTTTGTAGATAAATAAAGTTTCAGGACACTTTGGAGGTGATTTGGGCCAAAATAGTGAAAATTGGACGAAAAGGGTATTTTGGAAATTTGCCGCATCGCGATGCCAAGACCTTTAGCGTCGCGACGCCTAACGTGCACCGAAAAGTGCTAACATGTGACGGATCACAAATCAGAATCTGAGAAAATTTGACTTTGGTAACGTGCGTCGTGACACGTGTCACCATCACAGCCGATCTACTAACAAGCGTCGGGCCATGTGTCATCATCCTATGATGCCGACAGTCACCATCGCCACATGTCGCCACGTGTCACTACATGTTACTACCACGTCACTACCACGTCATCATCAGCCAATCAAGAAGTGCCACGTGTCGCAATTCTATTATGCCGACAGTCACATTGCCACGTGTCACCACGTCACCGCCACGTCAGCGCCACGTTAGCATCAATTATTGGCTCTCTAATCCTTATCTGACATGTAGCGGATAAGAATCTAGTCGACCAATCAGAAGCTGCCACGTGTCATAATAATTGAGATCCAACCACCCTGCCACGTGTCACCTTATCACCAATCAGAAGCTGCCAAGTGCCACGTGACCCCTATAAATAGAACGTGAAATTCCAGTTTCAATTGTACCACTCTCTCTCATCTCTTTGATGTAAAGAGGGAGTTTATCTCTCTACTTTCTTTTAGTTTTTAGTTTTTAGTTTTGTAATTAATTTTAATTATGTTTTGTAATAATAGTAATTTACTTTTTTACTTTTTACAGTTTTTTACTATTTACCATGAAAAGGTAACTTCCCCAGCTATGGTGAAAGGTAATTCTTTTACTATTGCTATTTATATTAATCTCCCTTAAATATAATTTATTCACAATTTAAAATATTGACTTAAAAAGGATACTGCCAGATTGGTCGGTTGGTAATTCATTTTAATCTGGTTTAAACCTGACTAATTAAGGATACCGCCAGATTGGTCGGTTGGTAATTAAACTTTCTTACCGCCTATATGGAAGGTTCATGGACAAATCTTTTTACCGCCTTAATGGCTGGTTGGACTAAATTTGACTTAATTAGGATACCGCCTATATGGCTGGTTGGTAATATTATCACAAGTTTATATATTATATTATGGGAGATATTTAATTTAGTAGTAGTAAAAGTAATTCCTTTTACCTTAGCATTTTATTTTATTGTAATTTACTTTTCAGTATTTACTTTACCGTATTTTTACTTTATGTCTTTTATTTTCAAGATTTTACTAGCCCTAGTTATGTGTTGTAACTAAATTAGTTATCTGGGGTTGTGATGACTTTTAATATCACCGGTTTATACAGGGTTAGATTATAGTTTGGGTATTATAAAGATTCATTTATTGAGTCTTAATCTTAATGCTTTTTCATTAACTGGCCATTAATAAAATTGATCTGGTAAATCTAAAATGAACTAGACATATGGATTTTAGGTTTCAGCCTTAGACTCAATAGCCTACGATCTTCCTTGAGGATAGATAACTCTTTAATAGATTTCCTTACAGGATAGACATATACCTGTCAGGCGGGGGTAGCTATAATTGGAACTTAAACTTAATGAATCCAGATAATTTGGTTGATATAGACATATGGTTCATTTGGATTAAACTGGGTATTTGTGTCTGACCATCGACAGAGGCTTACACATAATTTAGTGGTCCAGGTTAATAAATCAATATATTACCCAACTTTAAGATAATCACTTCATCTTTAAAATGATATTGGAAGAAATCACAACCCTAGATAGTTTTTAATATTGAATTTTCTTAAATCTACTTTCGAATAATTTTATTTACTTGTTTTTAAAATTTAGAATCGTCACCATTTCAAATCAATCAAACAACCTGTTAGATACTAGTAATCATTTGACCTCATAAAATTAATAGTTTAGATATTAAGTCCTCATGGGATCGATATTTTTATACTACTTCAACGATACGTGCGCTTGCATTATACGTGTGTGTTTACGCCGGTCAAGTTTTTGGCGCCGTTGTTGGGGACTTATTTATCTTTTACTATTAGTTTAGGGGTTAGATACATTATTTGTATCTAATTTTTTTTTACTTATAGTTGTTTTTTTCTTGAGTTTTAGGTTCTCAGAAACTACATGAGACGAACCAGAAGCTTTGAACTCCAACCGCTTGACCCAGACAGTTGAGAAGGGAACGCCGAGAAGGCCAAGAAGCTTTAGTCATCATGGAACCTGAACCTTTGAATGTTGCACCACCAATTCCCATTCGAGACAGAACCATTCCAGTGGTTTACAGATTCATTTCTTGTATTGTACTTCCTCTCTTACCAGCAAATGCAAGTGACATCAAAACATGCATTGAGATGATTCAGCAATCAGTACAGTTTGGGGGAAATGCAACTGAAGATCCTAATGCCCATATCAGCAACTTCCTTGAAGTCTGCGGCACTTTCAATTATAACCGAGAAGCTGAAGAAGCAATGAGACTGCGTGTTTTCCCATACTCCTTGAAGGACAGAGCTAAAGCTTGGCTACATTCACTACCAGCAGGTTCTATCACAACTTGGAACACTTTAGCCACCAAATTTCTTGCAAAATACTTTCCACCAGCCAGAACCGGAAAGTTGAGGAATGACATCACATCCTTTGTACAACAAGATTCAGTATCCCTCTGCGAATCTTGGGAAAGGTACAAAGATTTGCTCCGGAAATGTCCTCACCATGAGATTCTAAAATGGCTTCAAGTCCAAACATTCTATAATGGGCTTTCTGGAATAATGAGAACCACAATTGATGCTACTGCTGGAGGAGCCTTGATGGCAAAAGGAGAAGATCAGGCCTGAGACCTATTCGAAGAAATGGCCAACAACAATTCCTTGTGGCCAATAGAAAGGAGCATGATCCAAAGAATTGCAGGAATTTATGAAAGTGGAGCCAATACAGCACTCAACGCCAAACTGGATCAGATATGCAAATTCATGGAGACTCTTACCACTGGATCCACAAGTTCACCATATAGAGGAGCACCAGAGTCGAACCAATTTTAAGAGACGGTGAATTATGTCAACAATTTCAACAGATAGGGGAACAATCCATATTCCAACACCTACAACCCAGGGTGGAGCAATCATCCCAATTTTTGATGGAGCAACAATTCAGGCAAACATCAGAACTATCCACCACCTAAATCCATAAACAGAACAAAAGCTAGGAGCAGACAAATGAACCAGGAATAACAGAAGTGTTGACCAACTTGAAAAAGATAGAAGCAAAGCACGACTCTCAAGCAGCAAGATATGATACTATGTTTCAATCTCAAGCAGCAAGATATGATGCTATGTTTCAATCCCAAGCAGCATTAATTCAAAGTCAATCTGCTTCTATTAAAGCAGTGGAGAATCAAATTGGACAACTGGCAAATTCTCAGAGTTACAGACCGCCAGGTACCCTTCCTAGCAACACAGAGCCAAATTCAAGAAACATAGGGAAAGAGCAATGTCATGCCATCATGTTAAAAAGTGGTACTGAAATCAACAAAGATGTTGGAGCCAAAACAGCAGCTGAGGAAGTTCTAAAAGAAACAAAGCAACAGATAGAGGAAAAAGAAGCAAAGGAAAAAGAACAGATCAGTTCACCTCCACCTTTTCCTCAACGTCTTCAGAAGAACAAATTGGACAAGCAGTTTTCTTAGTTCCTGAAGATCTTCAAAAAGCTGCATATCAACATTCCATTTGCAGAAGCTTTGGAACAGATTCCCAACTATGCCAAATTCATGAAAGACATTCTTTCACGAAAGCGGAGATTGGGATATTACGAGACAGTAGCATTATCAGAAGAATGTAGCGCTATCGTTCAGAGGAAACTTCCCCCAAAGTTGAAAGATCCTGGCAGTTTCACTGTTCCTTACACCATAGAAGAACATGACTTCGGTAAGGCTCTGTGTAATTTAGGTGTGAGTGTTAACTTGATGCCTTTTTCTATTTTCAGGAAATTACAGATTGGAGAAACAATGCCAACTTCAGTCTCACTACAACTTGCTGATAGAATGCTCGTATTTCCAAGAGGCGTAGTTGAGGATGTGCTGGTCAAGGTTGACAAATTCATTTTCCCAGTAGATTTTATTGTCCTTGATATGGAGGAAGACGCAGACCTGCCAATCATCCTCGGAAGACCATTATTGGCTACAGGTCGAACCATTATTGATGTACAAAAATGAGAATGAACCATGAGGGTAAAGGACCAAGAAGTAACATTCAATGTTTTCAAGGCCATGAATTTCCCAGATGATGAATAGAAGGAGGAATGTTTCAGACTTGATTTGATACATAGTACCGTTCAGAACTCTGATGAAAGAAAAAGTTCTACTGACAAACTTAAAACATGTCAATTGCATGTGAGCCTAAAGATAAAGCATCTTTTGTACTAAAGAAGCCAATTCTTGCACTACAAGCAACATAAGAGAAAAAGTTCCACTAGCTCAACGAATTGGAGGAATTTCACAATCAGCCATTTGAGGATGCCAAATTATACATAGAAAAGGGCAAGAAAAGACATGATGAGAAGTTAGTGCGCATACAACTTGAACCAGGGCAGAAGGTACTGTTAAACAAATCAAGGGTGAAATTCTTCCCATGGAAGCCAAAATCACGGTGGTCAGGTCCATTTGTGATCACCAAAGTTTTACCAGATAGAGCCGTTGAGATACATGATCCTGACTCCAACAAGACTTTCAAGGTTAAAAATAAGCGTGTCAAACACTATTAGGGAGAATCATTTGAGAGATAAAAAGAAAGTGTTACACTTTCAGATCCAGCTTAACATTCGAGATGTCAAGTCTGGCTGACGACTTTAAACTTAGCGCTCGCAAGGAGGCAACCCATGCAATTTTTGTATATATTGTGATCTGGTGTGTTTTATTTTTGTGTGTTTAATTTTTGCAGGTTTAGTCATTTCAAGATGGAAGAAGCTCTCGCAAATCTTCGCAAGTAATTTCCTTCTCTCCCTCAAAAATCTCTGATGAAAGTTTATAAACTCGCTTAGAACGGATGAGACTACTGATGATCAAAGGTATTCCTACTGACATTCGTTGGATTATTGAAGAACAGGTCCGATTGGCAGGTGAGTCTTCTGACTCTTTTATTTCACATCTGTCTGGTTTAGGAAAGAGCACATATATATGCTAAAAAGAGAAGAGCCAAAAGAATGTGTGTTTGTTATAAATGTGCTCGTATGTTTTGCAATACTCATTGTCGTTCTTTAGGAATGGTGTCTGATAACCGTAAATATAATATTAATTTCATTATGGATGGCTTGAGTAATGAGTCTTTGGATGACATATCTAAAACTCTTGAGACGCATCCCAGTGGATATGTGTATCATGAAATTCGCATGTTATATGCACAATTCCAAAAGGAAAGACAACTGTTAAGTCTCGGGAATCAGACTTAAAAAGACCTTGTTTGCCAATTTATAAGAAAATTGGATGGGAAGCTTGTCCCTGACGCATAGACGTCAATCAAGCCGTTACTTTTCTTGTAAATATTATATCTCTTTGTCTTTTCTTAATAATTGTGATTTGTTGTGTTGTTTTTCTTTTGTTTTCGTAGATATGATCCAGATTTTTTGACCTTTCACGATTTCTTTTGTTGTTTAGCTAATAAATGTCCTCTGGAAGATACTAGTGCTATTATTACTTACCCTTTTCAAGTACTATAAATTCAGCCCGTCATTGCACTTTTGAAAGCATCCAGAGTTGAGAAAGAAATACAAATAAAAATGGAAGTCACTTCAAGAAGACGAGTTGAGAACATCGGTGTGTTTTGCAGTAGTAGTGTTGGTGTTAAGCCACAATACGTAGAAGCAGTACATGAATTGGGTCGAGTCTTAGCTGCAAGGAATATGCACTTAATATATGGCGGAGGCAATCTTGGACTAATGGGGATCGTTTCAAAGGCTGTACAGGAGGGAGGCAGTCACGTTTTGGGAATCATCCCAAAACCCTTGGCAGAGGTAAATCTTATTGGATCATCAAACGAAGATGAACTGATCGTACCAGGTATATCCGAGCGACTGGTAGAAATGATTAACCGTGCTGATGCTTTTATTGCTTTGCCAAGTAGCTTGGGTACATTGGATGAAATTTTTATAGTACTATCTTGGGTGAACTTGAACATACATCAGAAACCAATTGGGCTGTTTAACGTGGATGGATTTTATGATTTTGTTTGTGTGTTTCTTGATGATGCCTGGAGAAATGGGTTCGTGTCAAAACCTATGAAAGAATTCCTCTATACTGTCAGAACTGCTCCGGATCTAATAGACCAACTCTTAGCCTATGAACCACAAGTTGACCCTATCCTTTCAAAGATAAATTGGTCCGTGGACGATAGTGGTAAGAGGCGTCGGATTAATCTGGATCTTAACGTTTAATTTTTCGTAGATTTTCAGTTAACTAGGTACGACCTTCTTAACTCTTCTTCTACTGTATAGGACATTAGGGACAATGTCTCATTTAGGTTTGGGGGGAGAGAATTAGTTGATTAGTATCTTTTTTTTTTAGTTGTGTGTTGTTTTTATTTTTAGTTCAAAATTTTTCGAAAAATACAAAAAAATTGAAATTTTTTCAAAAATTACAAAAATATTTTGCGTTTTTGTATTTTTATTTTGACTAAAAAGGTGAAATTGGTAAGAGATATCTGAGTAAGGAGTTTTCACTCTTGAGACGTATCTCAAACCATTTTTGAAACAAGTTATTTTTTGTTTATTTCCTTTTAAATTATTTAATTTGTGAATTCTCCATAATACTGACTAAAATGGATCTTCATATGCTCAGTTGACAGATATTATCAACATACATAGTAACATACGGACATGAGTTATAATTGAAAAAAAAATCTGAGATCCGAGTTATTAAGTCTGAAAGGGTGTTTTAACACCTAGTGCCCTAAAACCAACTGGCTTGGGAGTCACTGGCCCAAAGCTCGCTACATGGATCAAAGATGTTGCAAAAATATATATATCTGAAGTCTGAGTAATTAAGTCCGTAGGGGTGTCTTAACACCTAGTGCCCTAAAGCCAACTGGTTTGGGAGCCACCGACCCAACACTCGCTACATAGACGGAAGATATTGTATATAAAAAAAAAATCAAAGAAAAAATCAGAAAAATGAGAAAAAATATTCCATTGCTACAAAAAGGTGTGAAATCTGATAGAACTTTAGGACAAAAATATTACTCTCTTATCAACTGCACTTATGACTGTTGTGGGCAAAAATGAGTTGATTAATATTTTGTTAGCTGTGTATATGGAGAATGGTAAATATAATGGAGAATTTACTTATTCAGTAATTTAGAAAGAAAGAAAACAACTAGTAACTTGGAGTAGAAGTTTCACCTGATTAGTCACTAACTTCTTTATTCTCTTTTCTCTTGTCTTTTTGCTTTTGTGTGCATTAGTTTTACTACATTTTTACTTTTGTAAAATGTTTGTGGGTATCATTGCTGTAAACCCTCACGAGACTATAACTCGTCCACTAGGGACACCTAGGGGTTTAAAGGCTTGTTTCATACGCTAAATGCAACCGTGATCCCTACGAAAGTAGCTTAGTTAAATTTTATTATGTTATTTTATTTTGTCTTTTGCTCGAGGACTAGCAAAATGTTAGGTTTGGGGGTGTGATGAGTGGTAATTATATCACTATTTCCCACTCATTTAACCTAATATTTTGTATAGTTCTTGATTTATGTGAATATTTTGATGTGTTTTGTGTTATTTTGTAGATAAATAAAGTTTCAGGACACTCTAGAGGTGATTTGGGCCAAAATAGTGAAAATTGGACGAAAATAGCATTTAGGTAATTTGCCACGTCGCGACGCCAAGACCTTCATCGTCGCGACGCCTAACTGCACCGAATCCACAAATCAGAATCTGAGAAAATTTGACTTTGCTAACGTGTGCCGTGCCACGTGTCACCATCACAGCCGATCTGCTAATATACGATGTGCCACGTGTCATCATCCTACGATGCCGACAGTCACCATCACCACGTGTTACTCCACGCCATTGCCACATCATCGTCCACATCACTAGGTTGACTGAGTCAACATGCCACCTCACTGCCACGTCATCATCAGCCAATCAGGAAGTGCCTGATGAGTGGTATTTATACCACTATTTCTCACACATTTGACCTAATGTTTTGTATTGTTTCTCGAGATTTATGAATGTTTTGATGTGTTTTGTTGTTATTTTGCAGATAAATAAAGTTTGGACAGCACTGGAGGTAATTTGGGACAAAACCGGACAAAAATGCGCCAACTGGGATATTTATGTCTTCAGCGCGTCGAGCCGCGCATAGCTTTGGCGTCGCGACGCCTAACATGAACCGGTTTTGCTAAAGTGCGCCGAGGTCAACGGGTCAGAATCTGAAAAGTTGACTTTGATAACGTGCGCCGTGCCACGTGTCAACATCACAGAAGACTTGCTAACGTGCGCTTCCACGTGTCATCATCACAACGGTGCCGACAATCATCATCTATGCTATCTTGCACCTTGCCACATGTCGACATCTTAACGGCCTTGCTAAAATGCGCCCATGCCACGTGTCAAGATCAGACGTTGCCGACAATCATGCCTCAGAGTGACGTAAGCAATGACGTCATGAACAGTGCCACGTCAGCGGATCAGATCTGAGTCAACGAACCAGGAAGTGACACGTGTCACTGTAGCGTGCGTCGCGACGCGGTCCGAGCGGCGCGACGCGCGCACCCTATAGACGCCTATAAATAGAGCACCAGATTTCAGAAATTGTTGTCTCATCCTCTCTCTTCAAATCCTTCTAAAGAGAGATTTTCTCTCTCTAAAACTCTTTAGTTTTTTTATTTTTTTAGTTTTGTAAATAAATTTTAATTACTTTTTGTAATAATAGTAATTTAATTTTTACTTTTTACTTTCTTTTACAGTTTTTACTATTACTATTTACTTTTTATAGTTTTTACTATTCACCATGATGAGATAATTTCCTTATGTTCGGGTGAAAGGTAATTTCTTTTACTATTACTATTTAGATTAATCTCCCTTAAAAATAATATATTTACTATTTAAATTGGACTTAATCAGGATACCACCAGATTGGTCGGTTGGTAATAAAACATATATTCCGCCTTTATGGCTGGTTATTTTGGTTCCGCCTTTATGGCTGGTTATTTTGGTTCCGCCTATATGGCTGGTTATTTTGGTTCCGCCTATATGGCTGGTAATAATCACAAGTTTATATATTATTTAAATTAGAGATATCTAAATAAGTAGTAGTAGAAATAATTCCTTTTACCTTAACATTTTATTTTATTTTACTTTTCAGTATTTTTTATTTTATGTCTTTTATTTTTATGTTTTTATTAGTCCTAGTTATGTGTTAGTTATCTAGGGGTTATGATGACTTTTAATATCACTAGTTTATAAGGGATTATTTTATAGTTTGGGTAATTTATAGGTTTACTTATTAAGTCTTAAGCTTAATGCTTCTTATTGTCTGATCACCAATAAGATTGAAATGGTAAATCTAAAATGAACTAGACATAGGGATTTTAGGTTTCAGCCTTAGACTTAATAGCCCACGATCTTCCTTGAGGATAGATAACCCTTTAATAGATTTCCTTACAGGATAGGAATATACCTGTCGGGCGGGGGTAGCCATAATTGGAACTTAGACTTAATGAATCCATGTAATGTGGTTGACATATGAATATGGTTCAATTGGGTTATACTGGGTATTTGTAGTTGACCATCGGAAGAGGCTTTTACATAATTTAGTGTTCCAGGTTAGTAAACTAATTTATTGCAGAAACATAAAATAATCACTTCATCTTTTAAATGATATTAAAGGAAATCACAACCTTATATCTTTTTATCTGTTATTTTCCTTAGTATTTTCTTTTGTCTTTTTATTTATTTATTTAGCAAATCTACAAACAACCAAATCAATCAAGCAATCAATTCCATTCTCCCTTTTAATTAGATATTTGTAATTAAATAGATTCAATAATTAATAACAACAGTAGGAATTAAGTCCTCGTGGGATCGATATTTTTATACTACTTGAACGATACGTGCGCTTGCGTTATACGTGTGTGTTTACGCCGGTAAGTGCCACGTGTCGTAATTCTATGGTGCCGACAATCACTTTGCAATATGTCGCCACGTCAGCATCAATTATTGGCTCTCTAATCCTTATCTGACACGTGACGGATAAGAATCTAGTCGACCAATCAGAAACCGCCACGTGTCATAATAATTGAGATCCAACCACCCTGCCACGTGTCACCTTATCACCTTATCTAGAATCTGCAACCGACGAACCAGAGTGTGCCACGTCGACATAATCTGGCGTCGCTACGCGAGCTTGGCGTCGCGATGCGAGACCCCTACTGACCCCTATAAATAGAATGTGAAATTCCAGTTTCAGTTGTACCACTCTCTCTCATCTCTTTGATGTAAAGAGAGAGTTTATCTCTCTACTTTCTTTTAGTTTTAAGTTTTTAGTTTTGTAATTAATTTTAATTACGTTTTGTAATAATAGTAATTTACTTTTTTATTTTTTACAGTTTTTTACTATTTACCATGAGGAGGTAACTTCCCCAGCTAGGGTGAAAGGTAATTCTTTTACTATTGCTATTTAGATTAATCTCCCTTAAATATAATATATTCAATATTTAAAATATTGACTTAAAAAGGATACTGCCAGATTGGTCGGTTGGTAATTCATTTTAATCTGGTTTAAACCTGACTAATCAAGGATACCGCCAGATTGGTCGGTTGGTAATTAAACTTTCTTACCGCCTATATGCCAGGTTCATGGATAAATCTTTTTACCGCCTTAATGGCTAGTTGGACTTAATTTGACTTAATCAGGATACCGCCTATATGGCTGGTTGGTAATGTTATCACAAGTCTATATATTATATTATGGGAGATATTTAAATTAGTCGTAATAAAAGTAATTCATTTTACCTTAGCATTTTATTTTATTGTAATATACTTTTCAGTATTTATTTTACCGCATTTTTACTTTATGTCTTTTATTTTCAAGATTTTACTAGCCCTAGTTAGGTGTTGTAACTAAATTAGTTATCTGGGGTTGTGATGACTTTTAATATTACCGGTTTATAAGGGGTTATATTATAGTTTGGGTATTATAAAGATTTATTTATTGAGTATTAATCTTAATGCTTTTTCATTAATTGGCCATTAAAAAAATTGATCTGATAATTTAAAATGAACTAGACATATGGATTTTAGGTTTCAGCCTTAGACTCAATAACCCACGATCTTCCTTGAGGATAGATAACCCTTTAATAGATTTCCTTACAGGATAGACATATACCTGTCAGGCCGGGGTAGCCATAATTGGAACTTAAACTTAATGAATCAAGATAATTTGGTTGACATAGACATATGGTTCAATTGGATTAAACTGGGTATTTGTGTTTGACCATCGACAGAGGCTTACACATAATTTAGTGTTCCAGGTTAATAAATCAATATATTACCCAACTTTAAGATAACCACTTGATCTTTAAAATGATATTGGAAGAAATCACAACCCTAGATAGTTTTTAATATTGAATTTTCTTAAAATCTACTTTCGAATAATTTTATTTACTTGTTTTTAAAATTTAGAGTCGTCACTATTTCAAATCAATCAAACAACATGTTAGATACTAGTAATCATTTGACCTCATAAAATTAATAGTTTAGATATTAAGTCCTCGTGGGATCAATATTTTTATACTACTTGAACTATACGTGCGCTTGCGTTATACATGTGTGTTTACGCCGGTCAGGAACCACCTTGACTTGATAGAGGAGAAGAGGGAGAGGTCATCGATCAAGATGACCGTCTATCAATAAAGGATGGCCCGTTCTTACAATAAAAAGGTCCGCATGCGATCTTTCCTCCCTGGAGACTTGGTCCTCAAGTGAGTCACTTTGAATACAAGAAAGCCCGAGGAAGGTTCATTGGGTACCAAGTGGGAAGGGCCTTACAGAGTGGTGGAAGTCATCAGGTCGGGTACTTATCTTTTGGAGCAGTTGGACGGAACCCGGCTCAAGAAGCCCTAGAATGATGATATACTGAGGAAGTATTTCCAGTAGCTCTCCTCATTGAGCTGAAGAATGAAATTTAAAAGAGGTGACCAGAAGTCACCAATTAGGACTGAGTTGGAGAATGAAATGTAACATCAAAAGTTGGTGGCATTTGTAAGCCGCCCCTCATGATTGAACAAGATCCTCCTAGAGAAGTTGTTGTTGTTGTTCGACCTGCCAAATCTTCGGATTACGGCCACGATAGTCATTATAGAGTGGTGGGTAAATTGGCATGCCGGGGTACTCAATTGGTTTCTAAGAGTGCCTTCAGCTTACTATGTGGCGGCCACCCGGGGTGATGTAGAGGGTGAAACATCTGACGGTGGACCACTAGAAGTCAAGGTGGAAGTTCCCGACCGGGCTCAAGAATTGTTTAGAGAAGCTTTCAGAGAGCTCAGCTTGGAGGAACCTTGTTAAAGTTGATCAAAAGCATCAGAAGGAAAGTTCAAACTAGAAGAGTACTATTGAATGACCACATGAAAGCCGAAAGTTTATTATAGAGCCTCTCATGAAATGACCCGCAAAGAGTTGTAAGAAAGGCAGTAGATCCCATGAATATGAATAAGGCTTTCCCCTTTAAATTAAGAACTTGTCCACTTTTCTTGTTTGTTATTTGAATAAGAAAAACATGTTCAATATTCTTGTGATATGTTCGTGGTCGAGATAAATCAAGGGGTGCTCGGTATCTGGAGAGGGCTCTAAACCCGTGGCACGTCAATCCCTGGTGTCATTATCAAACCCCCGGGTGAAAGTGCTCCGACCCAGGTGCCTTCACTTTTGAGGATCCAGAACATGTGAAGGGATGAAGTACATGTGGGAAAAATGCGAACCCCCCGTGGCACGCCAATCCCTGGTGTCATTATCAAATCCCCGGGGCTGGAGCGTAATTACTCCATGACTTGAATTTTTGAGGAATAAGCTCGGGTAAGTCGAAAATAGAGAAGATTTTCCCCCTGTGAGTTATCTGGTCGATACCACTGAGAACTACCAGACGCATAGCACGGGGACGACCAAAATGCCTCAATGACTCTTGTAGCCTCGAGTAAGCCGAACACAAAGAAGATTTTCCCCCTATGAGTTATCTGGCCGATCCCACTGAGAACCACCAGGAGCATAGCACGAGGATGGCCAAAGTGCCTCTGTGAATCTTGTAGCCTCGGGTAAGCCGAACACATGGAAGATTTCCCCCATCTGAGTTATCTTATATTACCAGCTCGGGGTCGGGCTATGTCCCATCAAGAATGGATATTTATCGGTATGGGGTCGGAACATCTCCCCCCATGGTCATACTTTGGTTGGCACGAGGAGGGATCATTCCCTCGTGGCCAAGTGTTGTTAACAGCTCGGGGGTCTGGCCATGTCCCACCGAGTCTGGATATTTATCGACATGGGATCAGAGCATCTCCCCCATGGCCATGGTTTGGTTGACACGAGGAGGGATCCTTTCCTCATGGCCAAGTGTTGTTACCAGCTCGGGGTCGGGCCATATCCCACCAAGTCTGGATATTTATCGCTATAGGATCGGAGAATATCCCTCATGGCCATGATTTGGTTGGCACGAGGAGGGATCATTTCATCGTGGCCAAGTGTTGTTACCAGCTCGGGGTCGGGCTATGTCCCATCGAGTCTGGATATTTCTCAGCATGGGGTCATAGCATCTCCCCCATGGCCATGTCTTGGTTGGCACGAGGAGAGATCATTCCCTCATAGCCAAGTGTTGTTACCATCTCGGGATCGGGTCATGACCCACTGAGTCTGGATATTTATTTGCATAGGGTCAGAGCATCTCCCTCATGGCCATGCTTTAGTTGGCACGATGATAGATCATTCCCACGTGGCCAAGTGTTGTTACCGGATCGGGGTTGGGCCATATCCAACCGAGTCTAGATATTTCTTGGCATGAGGTCGGAGCATCTCTCCTATGACCACACTTTTGTTGGCACTTGAGGGAACATCATGTTCGATCTCATCACTGGCCCCGTGGCCAGATGCCGAAGGCCGAGCAGCCTAAAGAGTTCGAAAAATCATTCAAGTATTGAAATAAAGACAAGCATACAGCAAGCATAAAATAATAATGAGTACAAGCTAAATGCGATTATGAAGAAAGTTACAGTTGTTTGTTACATTGGGCCCATCGAGGTCATCCATTCCAAGATGTCCACGCATGGACAGTTCATAAAATTTAGGCAGGAGGGGCCTCAGATTCGGGTGCAGTAGGCATAGCCTCGGTCTCGGTAGGGGCTACAAGACCCTTAGTCTCAGGACCCACTACGGGAGTTTCTGCCTCGACCATATGAGATGGGGCTTTAAGTTTGGCTGGTGGAGCCTCGGGCTCAGTGTCTGTGAGGCAGACTCGGGAATAGAGGATAGGTGCACTACAGATATGGGCTCAGGATTTTGGGTGTGCTCGAGAATTAGAGGAAACAGAGCTCGGGCTTCTTCCAGGGAGATTTCGTCCTTGCAGAACTTTATGGCAATACAGACCGTCCCATATCCAGTCCAGGCATGATCCATGCAAAAATATCTGCGCACTCCTCGAACTTCTCCACTTTGGCTCTATCTACAGTAATCTCATGTTCAGTCTATTTCATCCCCATGTCTTTCAGGGTTTGATCCATTTACTTTGTCATATCACCGAGCTTGGACCCAAGAGAGGAACTTGTCCCATTTCAGATTTTTGGCCTCGTTCTTGGCAGCATCCATCTCTTTCTTTGAAATCTTGGAAGCATTACGAAGAGACTCAACCAAGGCATTTACGTCAGCTTCGGCCTTCTTTAACCTTTGGACCTCGGAAGTGAGCTTCTGGTTTTCCTCTAATTTCTTGATCAGCTCATTCTCACGCTCATACAGTTGGGATTGAAGCTTCTGCGTCTGTCCCCTATCAGACAAGAGGGTGGTTAGCAGGTCCTTGTTGTTAGCAATCATATAGCTAAGCTGCAGAGATGAAGAGAAAAGGTTAATTCAACTAAGTAAAATGCAAACTGAAGAAGCGACGGGCAATTACCTCGTGGATGAGGAAACACGACTTAGATACAAGCACTTCGAGGGAAAAATCCTCGTAATAGGGGATCCGCTTATGGGGTATGGACTCGGCTAGTGAGTTAAAAGTGGGGACAAGATGGGTCACCATGTCTTTGACCTTTTCACTAAAGTCGTCTACATGGAGCAGTGCGGTGCTTTTCTCAGTTTTAGCAGGGGAATCAGCTACTTTTTTTTCCTTTTTGGGCATCAGTTTTCTTGGATGGAGGCTCTTCCACCTCCTCAGGTTTGTCACCTCCGATCGGGTGGCGTCGCTTTCTCAAGGCCGGGGGAGGAACACTGGATGCCTGTTCCGGAGGGCTCAGGGCAGCAAGAATAAGAATGGTATGAGGAGCCCCGACCGGAGGAGTGATCGGTTTGGCTTTCCCTTTAGCCTCGGGTAGTATTGGAGTGGTCACACGTCCTCGAGAACTACTGGACGTGCCCTGGCCACCCGGCTGTATTAAGGCTTGGAGCCTCCCTTTTAGACTTTTTGAGCCTGACATTCCTGTAAAATAGAAGGCGAAGAAAGAAATTAGAATCTGAGTACAAGTGAGATCAAGGAGAAAGAAACTAATTCAAGCAGTAATTATTAGTAGGTCGAGTAATGTCTACCAAGACGTGCAGAGCCCGCTTCTGGTCGACTTGCATACTCCATGGGGCCTGAATGTCATTTGGAATGAAAACCTGATCCCGCAAGACGTGCAGATCTTCCTCTGTGATCACCAAAGGTCAATCCATGTCTAGATGGGAAGTGTCCAGAGAAACCCTTTCAGGATCAGCTCGGGGAATTCGATGATGGTAAGTGTCTTTTTCCTCCTCGGATGGGGTCGGGGTAGTGTCAATTTCCTCCAAGCTTGTTGACCCCGAGTTAAGGGAAGTGGCTTCGGGGGTGGATTAAAGACCTAATCTCCATGGAAGTGGGGGAGATAGATAAGGATGGCAAAATCTGGATCCAGACCCGGATCCGGATCCGCAAGCACCTCAGATGTCTCAGGTTCGGATGCGGACCCGGGAAAACTCATCCAGGTCTAGACACAGGTATACTCGGAACGGGTCTGGATATACCCGAGTCCGGGCCCGGGATCTGCAAGCACCTCGTTCCTCCACTATTTAGCTCCGCTATTTAATATTAAGTATTAACAATATCACAACAAGTTGAACACATATTAGAAATTACAAAACACATAAAAATACTTAAGTTTGAATATTCTCCAATCTTTTAACATGAAACATGACATGAAATAAACAAACTACAAATTCAACACAAGTACATAACATAATTACAAGGAAAAAAACACAGAAGCATGATAAATTTAAAAATTTCTTGATCAATCATCATTCTTCAAGTCATCGGGATCAATCACTTGTGACGTATTAATTATTGTTCGTCAATTTCAAGGTCTTCAAGCATTTCACGACCTAACAATAATATAATAAATAAAATAATAAATAGATATTAAAGTCATGTTAGTGCTAAAATAAAATCTTAATGCATATGAATTTTACAATAAACAAGTGGTTTATTACCTCGTATCTCACTCCACAACCAATTTTGAGTACACATCAACGCCTCCAAAGTATCTGGATGAAGTCTAGTACGATGAGGACTCAAATGCCTACCTATGGTGCTAAAAGCGGACTCAGAAGCAACAATAGAAATAGGAATAGCCAAAAAAATCCCTTGCAATCTCAGCAAGTACAGGATATTTGCCTTTGCTATTACTCCACAATGAAAAAATATCAAAATTGCTAGTCGGAGGTAAAATACCTCTTCTAAGTAACTCTCCAACTCAGACTTAGATTGTTTATAGTTAATTTCTTGGGAGATAAATGAGTCCCACTCCCTAGCTATACTCTCACCCATCAAAATAGTAGATTGTGTTGTTGAACCAGACTAAGAACTACAAATTCTTAAGGCACCTCCTCCGACTTGATCCCCGGCCACCGCATGCTTTGCCTCATATTCATACACCAAATCAGATAAAATCTTTAATACTCTATCAATATGATATGAAGATGCGTCTCCATAAATTTTAGGGAAAAAAAGTGAATAATTAACTTCTTAAACCTAAGATCTAGCATGTTCCCTACAACCATCACTACATGAATAACTTCACAATACTTCTCATACTTTGACACCATTTTAGTAGCCATTTTCCTAATCCCTTCAATATGTGATTTCTCCCATAAATTCATTGATAATCTAATTTCACATATCTTAAGAAAAAATAAATTTGAGGTGGGATATCTAGTTTCTGAAAAAATTTCTGTCAACTTAGAAAACACCTTCAAATGATCACACATAATCTTTGTTAACTCCCAATCTGACTCACTTGGCAAATATTTATAATTTTTATCACGTTCCTTCAACTGAACAAATACATCTTTATACAAGGAAGCATTACTTAACATTAAAAAGTAGAATTCCAACGAGTTTTACAATCTAAAATAAATTTTGTGTCTCCTTAATACCTAATTGACGCACTGCAACTTCAAAATTTTCAACTCTTCCAGGTGTAGTTGTCCAATAAAGCATTGAATCTCTTATCTTTTCAACACCTTTTTCCATTACAGACATTCTATCTTTCACTATTATATTCAAGATATGGGCACAACAATGCATGTGAAAAATTTTCCCACCCATAATCAATGAATTTTGTGAAAATTTATCAAGTAACATGTCAATCATAGAATCATTAGCAGAACAATTGTCTACAATGAAAGTTGACAGCTTCCTATCATTATTCCAATCCATTAAGCACTCGTGTAAAACATTACACATCACTTCACCAGAATGTGGAGCAGGCACATATATGAACCTTATAATGCAAACAAGTTATGTTATTAAAATCAATAAAATACATTTATATTTAAATATATAAAATACAAATAAGAAGATGTTACTTTA
The DNA here is from genome assembly GCA_019454045.1 of Zanthoxylum bungeanum. NCBI lineage: Eukaryota > Viridiplantae > Streptophyta > Magnoliopsida > Sapindales > Rutaceae > Zanthoxylum > Zanthoxylum bungeanum. Next base: position 17,124 of record SKCR01029443.1, on the reverse strand, counting down.
TGATACCACTCTGTAGCACCCATAAGTTGTCAATATAATGTGTTGTAACAACCATATATCATTTTTCTGATTACTATCAGTCCATATATCTATAGTAATTGCAATTCTACTCTCACAAGATTCTAATGAACTGATTATCCTTGACTTCTCGAGTTCAAAAAGCTTCAAAATTTCATTCTTTATAATGTTCCTACTTATTGTATCAAGTGTTGGTTGCAGCAACACTAATAATCCATGAAACCCATGGTATTCAACAAAGAAAAGTGGAAGCTCGTGCAAGATAATCATTCTTGCAATCGCAATCCTCAACGTAATCATATCACATTTTGGGTGGGTAATATTTTCCAGTGAAGTAGTTCCATCCCGTTTAGTCGTATATTGTAAATGCATTTGGTTGACATCCCTGGAAATTTTTCTTAAATAACACTCATAATGTTTCTTCAAGTGTGAAGTCCCATTAGAATATTTTCCCATCAACACTTTTCCACAATATTGCAAATAACATCAATAACTCCACCATCATTTGTTTTCCTTTTAAAATGATTCCATACATTTGAAGTTATCCTTCTACTGCCAAACTGTTTCGATGAACCCTTTGCGGCCTCAATATCTTCATTATCTCTCTTTCGTCGATTGCCAATTAGCACCAGGGCCATGACCACGCCCTCGGCCATGCCCACAACTACTTTGACTTTCTACATGTGTTGTTGAATCATGCTCAATGTCAATAATATTGACATGATCTTCTGTTGGTTCCATGTTATCAAAAATATTTTCAGATATATTGCCCAATAACCCATGCTCATCTTCACCCATTTTCGTCAAGACTTAAGACCTAACACTTTAGCAGTCTAGCACCCATAATTATAAAATATCAGCAAGCTGCAAGCCAGAATGAAGCTAAAAAAAATTAAGTAGCAACCAAAAAACATGAAACTTGCAAGCATAGACTCACATAAATGCAATTATATTAAACAAGCAAGCACGAGCAGTTTTATTTTGAATTCAATATTACAAAATCAACCCTCAAATAACCGAACATCAACACCCAATTCAACCTAGAAACAACAGTAACCAAAGACCTAGCACTCAATTGAATTTAACTCACAAAGAGTAACAAAAAATAAATAGTTGGGAGATGAGATAACAACCTAAGTTTTGCCTACAAAGCTACAACAACAAAAGCCTGACTTCTCACTGTAAACACACATATAAAAAGGGGAAAAAATAACCAAAATACTTAAATTCACTGACCAAGAAAAATAAAAATGTAAGAATGGTGGGTGGAACTGTGAAGATGATGAAGTCGTGATCATGAAGATGATTTGCTACTGTGAAGTTGAAGAATGAAGATTGATGGTGGGTGATGTCGTGGTGGGCTAGTGGATGTGGTTGAGAGAGTGAGAGCGTGATGAAGATGAAAAATGATGAACTGATTAAAGAATTAGGGATTTTCATTTTCTTTTATACTTCTTTTTCTTTTTTCTTTTTCTTTTTTATTTAACCGGGTCCGGAATCACCTGAACCCGTATCCGAACCTGATTAAATCTAGGTCTTAAATATAAAGACTCGGGTCCAAAAAATAAATTTACGGATCTGGGTCTTACCGGACCTGGGTCCATCCGGGTCGTCTGGATCCGAGCCGGGTCCGGATCGTTTTGACACCCCTAGAGGTAGACCCAGCATCCGACATTCCTGGAACAACAGGACCCGAGGAGGAGGATTAGTTAGCAGTCAGTGGGAGGAGCATGATACATGTAAGAACTACACTAGTCATTGCTACCGAGGACCTAAGTCTAAAAGCTCTAATTGTCCTAACAATGGTAGAATAGTAAATTTTTCCGAGGCATCAAATGGAAACACATTCAGAAACCATCAAACACACACTCCCTAAACACAAAACCCAGAATCAACGCAAGAACACACGCATCCCAATTATACAAACCCACACTCAAATCAATAACACCACAATGAATACCAAGAAAACATAGCAAGTGGACACGCAGGCAAGAACAACCCAGACATGCTGAAGAACACGGAGAAGGCAAATAAAAGTGAGTCAAAAGAAGAACTTACTTGTTTGATGAGGGAGAAGATGAATGAACTTTGCAAATGATGAAGTCTGGTGGTCGTGGAAGAGTAGGAAGGGAAACTTTTGCTGCTTTAGAGAGGAAGAATTCACAAAAGTGCAGATGAGCACAATGCTGCCTCTTGCACAGGCTGCTCGGGGTAATTCTATCCATTGGATCAGAGTGAGGGGCTCGGATGGGCTCCACGTGTATAAGATTTAATCTCACCGGTTCCATTGCAATTGGACGGGAGAGATTAAGAAACTGTTCAGTTGGCTCGGAATGGGGCGGTTACGTTCGTTTTGGCGCTCAAGCTGTGGATGAACGACAAGTGTCATGACGGGAGTGAAAGTAAGGGAAACCCTAATGATATTTGATGGGAATTTAAAGAAGTAATGATGATCTACGATTCCCAAGGGACGACTATCAGAAGAGCAGAAAAGACATTTACGCGAAGCAACCACGTCGTTTGGGTGGTACGAGAGACCTACCAACCCGAGCATGTGACAGTGAAGAGACCGACCACGTTGGGTGCCGAGGAAACTAATGCAGTTTGGTGAAGAGATGAGTAATCCAGAACTGACCAGCATCCTACTCACCATTGTAGTTCCCGGCACCAACTTAAAAACTCGTTGGAACCGAGAATTAGAGGACATATGTTGATGGTGATTTTTGGGCCTAAGAGTCACCAGTAGCTCAGATAGGGCATAAGGGGAAACTTCCATTTTAGTGTACGGAGGTCAAGGATATTCAGCACGGTAATCCGTCCTAGCAGAGAGGTCGGGCTCACTTCTCATTTTCTGACTGATCCGAGGAGGATAAATATTCAGGGAACTAGGGTGATCGAGGTCCTTGGGTCCAACCTGCTCAAGTGGCTCGGTATGACAGGACGACCATTGTCTCAAGCGACCGATCTGGTAGGACAGGTCAGGGTAGTACTGATGAGGGTTGAGTATAATGGTGCAAGCACGACCTTGGGACGTCCGCTACCCAAAACGCCTTGACATGATTAGAGAAAATTGCATGGTTATCCTCTGACAAACGCCACCGCGTGAACATGGTGATACATGATGGTTCAATGAAATGTTAGGTGACAGACTTGCTTTCGGCGGAACAGTTTGGGTAGAGAGCCCAATTGGCAGTGGCAAGCTCACGTGGCTGGCGTCACGAGGATGGTGGAACAATGTTATTTTCCTTAGTATATAAAGAGGTCTTGAAAGAGGTTGGTCAGACGTACAAAAGAGTCATTTTGCCTTGGTCGGTCAAACCCGACCATGTTATACAAAACTTCCATTCTTTGTGTCTTTGGACATAGGTTGGATCCATTCCACTGAACCACGTTAGATCCTCTGTTTTTATCTGTATGTTTTCTGTTTCTTGCTAAGTTTGCTTTTGGTTCCCATCAAATCAAACAAATTCATAATTGGGGGAGGATTGTTCGAGGAGTGAACTCCCAGATTTACCCCTGGAACGAAAATCAACCATCAACAATTTGATTAATCATTTTGAACATTATTAAATGACAAAAAATACTATTATAACATTAGTAAAACTCTAACACTATTAACGTCTTAATGGAAAAGTAATACTTTTTCAATTTAAAAAGCAATTTTTTTCTTGTGCACCTTTGGCAAGTCAAAGTTACGTAATGGATAATATAGGATTAATCTTATAAAAAGAGTCAATCTGATGAGCACATCGTTTCTTTGGTATATTTTTCCTAGTATTAAATTAAGATCAGAAAATTATGTTAACCTAATCTTCAAGGGAAAAACGCAATTTTTGGTTCATCTTAGAGAGCGTTTTTACTATATAGAATTTTAGTAAAATTTTGATTATTTATTATATGTTTATGTTCCAAATCTATTATTTAGTAGAACAATTTATTTGACAACAGTCATTTCTGAAACACCTTTACCAGATAGACAAATAATCAATTTTAAAACAATTTATTATTAATTTTCTTCAAATATAAATCTATCATATATATAGACGAAGAATTTATATCAGGACGAAGAATTTATATCAGTCTCTCAATTTCAATTTAAACATGGGTGGTTTGGTGGTTTTACCTGCGCCGCGCCAGAATGGGTAGTTTGGTGGCGGGGTTTCCATCATTTCAAAAAAAAAAAAAAATCTTGTCTCTTCGAATAAAATCACGATACTTAAACTCAAAATTGTTTTAAACTCAAAATTGTAAGCACGATAAATCTTTCGGAACATTGCACCAAACAAAAATTATAAAGTAACAAGCAAGTAAGCAACCATGCATCGGAAAGTGCCCTTAGAGGCACTCCATATAAAAGATCAAGTGAAAATGCAATGGGCAAATAATTAAACTCATTATAATCTATTTCTTCTCAATTTTTTCTTTTAGGTTTTCTTTGAAACCCATTTCTTCCTCAACTTAAAATCTTACATGACTGTCGCAGTATTGTTGCTAGCAACCCCCGACTTCGATTCTTAACGTTTGTTTTTTAATTTATAGAGTTTTCACTCGAGACATTCTCAGAACTAGTTTCCTCATCACATTCTCCGTATAAAATGACCTTACTACAGCACCTCTTTCGCACCCATCAAGCACCTCCCCTTTGCTTTCTTTCTATTAAAAACAAGTTATAAAATGTTTGGTTGATTTTCAACTAAAATTTGCAAAAAAAAAAAAATTCATTATTATTTGTTTATTATATTAAAATTGTAATAGAAAAAAGAGACATGAATGTATAAAAAATCTGACATTTTCTTATAAAAATGATGATATGAGACCTCTGTGTTGTGTCCAGCTGCATGCAAGGTGGCATGCATTGCCAACCACTATTGCATGCATCCAAAAAAATTTGAAATTTGAAGCAAACTTTCAAGACAATTTTAGGTGGTGAATTATTTATAATTGTATTTTGTTGACACTTGAGCCTTGTATTTGGCTATAAATTGAGAGTTCTTATGAGAGTTAAAAAAATCCTCAACAAGAAGCACCAAGTAAGAGAGCTTAGAATGTAAGCTTCAAGTAAGAGAGCTTAAAGAGTGTAGTTAGCGTGTGAGATTTTTTGAGTAAGTTTATAATACTTGTAAATTATATTGAAGTAGTAATATAGATTATTTATTTTTCCTCATAAAACACTATTCAATGATCAGAGAATCACAACAAGTAGTGTCAAAGCTTTGGTTACACATTGGGGGTCGAATAGTCGAAGAACAGAACTCGGTTAGGAAAATTCGGGTTTCGAAAAGTTCTCAAAAATCAATTTTTAGCATACCATTAGCTTGTTCATGTCGAGACGAGCATGATGGTATTTTTCGGTAATCAAACAGAGCTCTAGAGAAGTCGCACACACTGTACGCGTCATACAGAGAGACCTCCACTTGCTTCCATTCGCGACACGCGCTTCACGCGCATCTAGAGGTTGAAGACGCTGACATATCAGCCACGTCAGCAACATGTCAGCGCACAATCATCTGCCACGTTAGCGAAAAGTCATCGCCATGTTAGCCCATAGTCAGTGCCACGTAAGCACACAATCAACACCACATCAGCACACAGTCAGCGCCACATGTTAGCCACGTTAGCAAGTCGGTCCCATTTCTGCCACGTTAGCATATATGGTAAATTTCATTGAGCCCCATGATGGCTCTGAATTTATATTTTAGCCTCAAAAATTTTAGAATTTTACAAATCAACCCCTGAGTTAGATTTGGACCAATGAATAGTTAAATCCATCTTTTTCGATTGTTTTGGACGTAATAGTGACCTCCTATTTGTGAAAATGAACTCTGATTTTGTCATATTTTCATTTTAAACTTTAAACTTAAAATGAAAATGGAAGATTCCTCTTCTAATGCGATGATTAAGCTGACGACAACCAATTACTCCCTTTGGAGGCCTCGAATGATAGATTATTTACACTGCAAATATTTATTTGATATGATCGAAGTGAATGGAATGAGACCAGATTCTATCAAAGAGAGTGACTGGAATAAACTCAACAACGGAACTCTAAGTTAGATTAGGCAGTGAATCGGCCACAGTGTCTTCTACCACGTAGCACAATATACAAATGCTTACGAAACATGGACAAAGATGGAAGGCATGTATCAAGCCAAGATAGCTTAGAATAAAGCTTTGTTAATGAGGCGTTTGGTGAATTTGAAGCTACAGAGTAGAACTTCCATTGTTGAACACACCAATGAGTTCCAAAGCCTGGTGAATCAGTTGTCTGCAGTAGACATGTAGCCGGGAGATGAAGTACAAGCCCTCCTACTACTTAGTTCTTTTCCTGATAGCTGTCAAATATTGGTGGTTACTCTCAGTAATTCTGCTCCAAGAGGCAAACTTACCATGTCTATGGTAAAAGATGCTCTGTCGAATGAAATGTCTAGGAGAAAAGATGTTGGCTCAGAACAGACAGAAGCCTTTTATCATGAAGACTCGAGGAAGACATTGAGGAAGAGAAAGAGGGATAGACAGAAGCACAACCAAAGGTAGATCCTCATATGGAAGGATGCCTACCTATAAGTGCTACCATTGTGGCATAAAATACCACTTAAAGAGAATTACTTAAAATTGTAACGTGAGCATGGCCAAGGCAATCACTAATAAAAAATAATGAAGGAGAGAACTAGTAGTTGTCCAAAGAGATGTAATAATATGCTCCATGTAGGAAGAGACATGAATTCATATCGCAACCCAAGATGTTGAGTAGGTGGTAAATATTGCAGCATTCTACATGTCACTCCTCACATAGATTTCTTCACAATATACAAAGCAGAAGACTTTAGTTAAGTGAAGATGAGAAATATCAGTTCTTCTGGGATAGTAAGAATGGGTGATATTCAGTTGCGGATAAATTTCGGGTGTACATTAACCTTGAAGGATATCCTGCATATTCTAGAATTTCGGATGAATGCACTCTCGGGGATAACTCTTTATAAACAGGGCTATGACAGTCACTTTAGAAATGGTACATGGAGAATGACAAAAGGTGATATGGTTGTCACTGAGGACTTGTTTGTAGCACACTATACAAGACTCATGTGAAGATTTGTGCAGACAACCTCAATGTAGCTGAAAAAAAAAACTTTTCAAAATTTGTGGAGCCAGACACATGGTCACATGAGTGACAGGGGGTTTTCTACCCTGAACAAGAAGAAACTTACCAAGGATGTTGCACTAGGTCCTTGCAATCATTATTTATTTGATAAGCAACATAAAGTCTCATTTAATATCTCTTTAAATAGAAGATTAAATTGCTCAGTCTGGTGCACTCTGATGTTTGTGGTCCGTTGGAGGTTGATTCACTGGGCGGTAGCAAGTATTTTATGACTTTCATTGATGATGTTTCTCGGAAAGTCTGGGTGTATTTCGTGAAGGCAAATGATCAGGTTCTAGATCAGTTCAAGCTGTCACACACCATGGTAGTGCATGAAATAGAGAAGAAATTGATATGCCTCCACACAGACGATGAAGCCGAATATAGTTTCGGGGAGTTCGATGCCTACTGCATGAGATACGTAATTCGACATGAGAGAACTATTTCACGCACCGTAAAACATAATGGTGCAGCTGAAAAAAACTGCACTGTTATATAGAAAGTCAGAAGCATGGTCAATATAGCTAAACTACCAAAGCCATTCTAGGGAGAAGCTGTTGTTGGACAATTATGACCCATAGCGTCACTATTTGTAAAAGGTATTGTGGTTTTTGTACAAATTAACTATGTGACAATGAAATTGCATTTTATCATTTTGTAATTTGATTACTTAATATATAAATGATAAAAGTCCTTATGATTAGTTCCAGATTATTAGATATGAGACAATATCAATCCATAAAGGTTTAATTATTAAATATCCCTAGTCGTAGTATTATCGAGACTGGACATCGATAATGCAGAATAGACTAGTATTGTACTTGTGCATGTTATGGAAGCGTAACAACATAGTTCTCATATATTTAAGTATTGGACACTTATGCAGGTGTGATAGGAGATTGTGTTTGCCGATGGTACGGAAACAGCTTCGCTCTGGATACCCATCGGAATCCCATTGGTAGTATGAATATGTGTATATGGGAATCCGAATCAGGGTAGGTGTATTTGGTCTTAACCTGCGACTTGCATCGCTAGTACTTGCGATAATTAATACGCTTTGGTTTTGGTTGTCCAGGACATTAACAGGTTATGTGTACGCATTTTCTGGGTTTATTGAGAATCGTAGTGTATTGGGTGTGATGTCAATACGGAAGTATCACTTCAGTCATATGGAGATGATGATCACGTAGGGATACAAAACTGGTACTCTAATTGGTTGCAACCATCGAGATAATATGATAAGGTCATGATTATCCGATTAAAGAGACTAGTTGTTTGTGATCTGATATATGCTTCGTACGAGGCATACACTTTTCCAGCCCCAAGCCTTGCATGTGATATCCAATACTAGATCGCAATACGTAATACAACGTATACTATACCTGACATAGATTATATATTCCTTTAAGAATATTTCTAGAGAATTGGGTAGGCACAATGCTTTGCTAGAAGCCAACCATGTCTCGTAAATCGGTAAAAATGTGATACGAGGTACGCACGTGTTCGGATAGTCCGACGACCGGATTTACTGCTGCCCACATATCCAAGGATCTCATAGGTCGCTTCTCGAAGATTCACTGATGACGTATGATTCGAACATAATTAATCTGAGATTAATTACGGAGAGATTTATCTTGGATAAATATTATTTGAAGAGAGAGAACGATTAATTTGGAATTAATCGATAAAATAATATATTCGATATATTAAATGAAATTATATTTCATAACGGAATTAAATTATATTTTAATTCGGGTGAATAATTAATTAGAATTAATTCGCCAGCGACATGAATAGTAATTTTTCTAGGCATAATTATTTAATTAAATTTGATTTAATTACTTCGTAACGAAAAATTCGTTAATTCGGAATTAATGAACCCGAGACCGGAATGTGTTTGCAGGCCCACTCGGATTTTAAATTTAGTGGGGCCCACATGTCACATCACAAGTCACATCACTTGTCACTTTATTCACATTTTGGTGATAGAAGTTAGTGAAGACTTTTGAGATAACTTGTTTCTTACACAAGTTGATGTGATGATAGACTTTTACCAAATAATTTGAGATTTGGTACATGTTATTTTGATTTTGGAAATCATTCACACAAGTCATCATCTTTTACAAAATTGAAAAATCATCTCTCTCCCAAATAGACCTCCATTGCCGTGAGCTTCAAAGGCATAAGGGAAAATTTTGTGGCAATTATTTCCTAAGCTAGCACTTGAAGAATCATATCTAGGTGATAGGGAAACTTCTCCCTTTGAGCTTGGAATCAAAGGATTAAAGCTTGGAGCTTGGACATCATCATTAAAAGAGGAGATCTTGGAGGACTTCTCAAAAGCAAAATTTTTGTTTACAACGCATCCTACAACCGTTCTTTGTAAGTATGTTTCCGTCATTCTTACTTCTTGTATTCACATGTTTCATGCTTAATATGATCTTGGGAATGCCTTAGAAACCCAACAATGGTATCAGAGCCTTTTCGAGCATGAAATTTGATTAGGGTTTATATACTAAAATTTGGGTATTTTTTTTTAGCATGTTTTAATCAAATTATTTGTTTAAGTATGCTTGTATGTTGATAACTTAGAGTTATGCATGATCAATTTTAAGAAAAATTAATTGGATTAATTTTCCCCAATGTTGTTGGCTTGGCCGAATGTATTGGTGCCCTAAGGTCATGGTGAATTTTTATTTTAAGACCATTGGATGTGTTTAAAGACTTGGGATATATTGATTTATGATTTAATCGGATTGAAATCGAAATCGGATATAAAATCCTTCAAATTTCCGTGACTTGAGAAGCATGAAAATGAGTTGATTTTGATTCAATAATGTTGGACATGTGTTGAAAATATTAATGCATGATTAATTGATTAAATTAGTATTTTGGAAATATTAATTTAGATAATTAATTAGTGCAATACACTTTAATTAATTAAATTTTGAAATTTGAAAAATTAGAATTTAATTAATTGGGCTTAATTGGAATTGGGCTAAAATGTTTGTTTTGGGCATAATGAGCTTAGTTGAGCCAAGTTGGTTTAGGACAATTGGATTGGATCCAAATTGGGCCTAAACCATTCCATTAAGTCCAAATATAACAAATGGGCCTTTAAACATTTAATTGGGCCTAATGGGCCAAAATTGATTTCTTAGCAAATAGGGTGATTCCTTACTTGGGCCTTGGTATTTGGGTTTGACCCATATTGACTAAAGCCATGCCTTAAGAAATTAATTGAAAGCCCATTAGACTTTAATTAAATGAACATTGGATGCTAATTAGGCTTTGAGACCCATTAAGATTAGATTTAGAATCTAAGTCGTAAAGGCGCATTAAAAAGTGTAAATATTTAATTTGAAATTAAATATAGAATTAGTATTGAATACAAATTAAATTAGATTTAAAATTGTAGTTCGATATAATTCAAGAATTCGTACTTTGAGTACTTATTCTTAAACGAGTTGGACTCGCGCAAATCAAATCGTTGTTTAAAAATTGATGATCACTTTATTCAAAGATTAGTTAATTGGATTAGATTGATTGAATAACATGCTTTGTTTGAATATATGGATGTGTTGTATGAATAATATATATCAGATGGATATTATAAGGGAAAGGGAAATTTTGGAAATTGTTGTAAATTTAGATTTTATTAAATTGGACCTGCGTGTCCAGCCTTATCCCTCGATTCTTTGTAATTCTCTTCTCACCTAATTCCCCTCAATGTTAATGAGGTTTCTTTATTGTATTATGTAATTGGGTAGAAGTTGTAATTATCTTCTCACCTAATTCCCCTCAATGTTAATGAGGTTTCTTTAATTGTATTATGTAATTGGGTAGAAGTTAGAATAATGCTAGCCGAGGAGAGGAGATGAAGTGATTTGTTCTAGGAATAATCTGTGAGATATCCATCCGCATATCATTATTAATTTATTACCGCGCCTTATTATGCTTTTAGAATGCATGCTTAAGGTGTATGATGAGACCTAATCAAATATATAAATTGGTTGCAATTTACGCGAAAAACCTCAATAAATATTAAGCGTTTTTCCTTTAATTGAATGATTCATTCTCAAGATCCAAGATTGCACTAGTTTTTTGCCAAAGTCAAGACCTTTGTCCATCGCGGATGTGTTTGAATCATGAAGGCTTTGTTCCATATCGTATGTCCTTGTCCCAGTTGTGATTTGTTGGCCAAAGTCAAGATCACTTCTTGTCCATCGACATCGATACGAAGCTTTCCAAAGTCAATGGGTTCCGCTTAACTGGAATCATTAAGCTTGTTGTGACAAAGCCAATGCTTAGTTGATTCAGAGGAAAAAGGTTAGGAAAATATATTGGATATATTGGCATATATATTGTATATATGTTTCAGAACTTGGAGGTCCACCTACCGGATCTAGGAATTAGATGAGATCCAATTGATCTTAGAGATCTACCTAGTTAAATATCATACAGCTTGTTGGCCAAAGTCAAGGTTGTGTGTTATTTAACGGGATCCTAGCCCACTAGGAAACTAGGTTTCCCGAGTACTCAACAGAGGGTTAGAGGCTCGCCAAAAATAGTGGGAGACCAGTATTGAATTTGCAATTTCGTTCAAATACTTGGCTTTACGCGCTTTCAAATTATTTCGTCAATTATAATATTTATTAGTTGGACTAATATTTTATTATTTTTCTTGTAACAGTTAGACTGTACCCATATATCGTTAATTGAATAGTTTGACTATTGCAATTAAGATGATAGGAAAGTTAAGCATTAGAGATATTATCATGGGCGACAATGTCTTTAATGGCACAAACTTTCAAGATTGGGACATGATTTCAGGATTGTCCTAGGATCCGAGAAGTTGCTCTACACTATAGAGAGACCTATTGGGCCTAAGCCTAGATCTGATTAGATAGTTGAGCTAGAGCTTTGGAAACTCATAGCGATGACAACTTCACTGCTCAATCTATAATGCTTGCTGTTATGACTCAACAATTCCGTCGTCAAAACAAGGGATTGGATCCCTATAATATGATGGCGAAGTTGCATGATCTTCATCGATCTAATCTTAGATCGCAGAGATATGAGTTACAGAAGAAGCTCTTTCGTGCTCGCATGTCAGAGGGTACATGATGAGTGGTAATTATATCACTATTTCCCACTCATTTAACCTAATATTTTGTATAGTTTCTTGAGTTTTGTGAACGTTTTGATGTGTTTTATTGTTATTTTGCAGATAAATAAAGTTTGGAAAGCATTGGAAGCAATTTGGGGCCAAAATAGAGAAAAAATGACAAAATGGGTATTTTCGTAATTTCCAGCATCGCGACGCTACGACCTTCAGCGACGCGATGCCTAACGTGCATCGATCATGCTAACGTGCGCCGAAGGACACGTGTCAGAATCATGATAATTAGACTTGCTAACGTGCACCGGATCTTGCTAACGTACGCCGATCTTGCTAACGTGTGCCGGCTGCCAAGTGTCATCATCACAGAAGATCTGCTAAAATATGCCGGCTGCCACGTGTCGAAATCTCATTGGACTAAAGCAAGCGCGTTCCACGTGTCAATCTCTCATTGGACCGAATATTGGACAAATCACATGTTGCCATGTGTCGACTTTTCATTTGACCGATCCTAAACGCGTGCCACGTGTCAACTTCTCATTTGACCAAAAATCCAGCCATTCACCATGTGCCACGTGTCGTCTTCTGATTACGCCGCTCTGTCGCGTGACAAGTGTCATCTTCTGATTGTACCGACAATGCACGTGGTCAAAAGCCGCGTTGACTGAAAACGCGTGCTGGCGTCGCGGCGCCAAGCACTTCAGCGTCGCGGCGCCAAGCACTTCAGCGTCGCGACGCCAGAAGCCGAATGTGCCTATAAATTGATCTCCTCTTCACTTCATTTCTTATGCTTTCCTTGGGAGCTTTTCCCTGTTTTTAGAGGATTGCATCTAGGTTTTGTAAATATAAATAATATTTACTTTATTTTTAATTTTCATAATAATAATAGTTCTTCTTCTGTTCTTTTCTTTTATGTTTTGTAGTTAAATTTCTGCTGGGGTAAAAGGTGAAACATTTAATATAATTATCTAGGTAAATCTCACTTATTTATAATTTATAAATTATAATTTAACCGAATTAATTAATGTCAGACTTTATACCGCCTATATGGTCGGGTTAAATATAAATTACTTTACCGCCTATATGGCTGGTTTTTATGTGACAGATAATTACCGCCTATATGGTTGGTGTAATTGACTAAATGGATTACTGCCTATATGGCTGATTTTAAATGTTTAACATTATTAATTCCTGAGAAAGCAAAACAAAAAATAATTTATATATTATAATAAGTGAGATTCCTAGATATAAAAATTAAATGTAGATCCTCTAACCCCAGCATTTTTTTTTATTATAGGGAAGTGATGAAACACAATATTCACACACATAATAATTGATTTTCTTTTTTATGGGTAATTCTTTAGTTTGTTTATTGAGTCTTAAGCTTAATGTTTCTTGTTGTCTGATCACCAATAAGATTGATATGGTAAACTTAAAATGAACTAGACATAGGGATTTTAGGTTTCAGCCTTAGATTCAATAGCCCACGATCTTCCTTGAGGATAGATAACCCTTTAATAGATTTCCTTACAGGATAGACATATATCTGTCGGGCGAGGGTAGCCGCCATAATTGGAACTTGGTCTAATGAATCCAGGTAATTTGATTGACATAGGAATATAGTTCAATTGGGTTATACTTGGTATTTGCGTCTGACCATCGGAAGAGTCTTTTGCATATCATCGTGTTTCAGGTTAACAAACTGATTTATTACAATAGATAAGATATTCAATTCATCTTATAATAATATTGTGTGGAGTCACGACCCTAGATCTTTGAGTCTTTTCTTTTATTTTCCTTAGTATTTTCTTTGAGTCTGTTTTTATTTTAATTAGCAAATCCACATTCAACCAACCAAAAGCAATCAATTCCATTCTCTCTATAATTAGATACCTGTAAATAAATAGTATCAATAATTACTAACAACAGTAGGAATTAAGTCCTCGTTGGATCGATATTTTTATACTACTTGAACGATACGTGCGCTGACTTTATACGTGTATGTTTACTCAGTACATCTGTTGAGCACCATGTGTCACAGATGATTGCTGACATTGAACAGCTGTGACAGATGGGCATTGTCTTCGAGGCTGAGACTTCAATAGATTTGATCTTACAGTCTCTTCCCGACACTTGGAGTGGGTTCATCATTAACTACAATTTGATGAATCAAGACCAAACTCTTGGAGAGTTGATGTCCATACTGTGCGAAGCAGAAAAATAGCTCCTAAAGGGCAAGAAGCGCGAGGCGCACTTCGCTTCAACATCTCAGACTCCGAGGGCTTGGCCCAAGGCGATTGGAGGTGTAAAGAATAAGAAGAAGAAGAAAGGCAAGGCTAAATCGTCAAAACCTTCTGGGAAAGGTAAGGATAAATCCCAAGATGTATGTCTGCAGTGCGGCAAGCGGGGTCACTGGAAGTGTGACTGCCGCGAGTACAAGGCACACATGAAGGAAATCAAAGTGGGCAAGACACCGGCTTCAGGTATGTTTGTTATAGAAATAAACATGTCTACTACTAGTTTTAAAATTGGATTTTTGATTCTGATTGTGATACTCATATATGTACTGATGTGGAGGATCTTCAGATTAGCATGAGACTGGCCTCAGGAGAGATTGACCTCCGCGTTGGAAATGGGACACGAGTCCGCCGTTTTAGCCGTTGGCACTTTTGTTTTGGAACTGCCCTTGGGGCATGTACTTAAACTTTCAGACTGTTATTATGTACCTAGTGTGACCTCGATATTATTTCGTATCTATGTTGCCCATGTGGGTATACTTTTGTATTTAGAAACACTTGGTGTTTTATGTATAAAAATGAATGGAAATTGCACTGCTGATGTAAATAATGGTCTTTATATATTTGAATATAAATCAATCTCAAACATATAATGTAACAAATAAAAGGCTTAAATTAAGTAACAAAGATGAAACTTATATGTGGCATTGTCGTATGAGACACATTAACAAGACTCGCATATCCACACTTTCGAAGAGTGGGTACTTGGACGGATTTGATCCAAATTCATATGACGTCTGCGAATCTCGTTTATTAGGCAGAATGCCTAAAACACCTTTTAGCGGAAAGGGTGCACGTGCCACCAAACTATTAGCCCTAGTTCATAGTGATGTATGTGGGCCTATGTCTAGCCAGGCTAGAGGTGGATATGAATACTTCGTAACCTTTACGGATGATGCATCACGTTATGGTTATGTGTATCTTATGAGACGCAAGTCGGAAACCATTGAGAAATTCAAAGAGTTTCGACACGAAGTAGAAAAACAGACCGGCAAAAGTATTAAGACATTACGGTTGGACCGTGGTGGTGAATACTTAAGCAATGAGTTTCTTGATTACTTGAAAGAATATGGTATTCTTCACAGTGGACTCCTCCTGGAACACCGCAATTAAACAGTGTGTTCGAACGGAGAAACTGAACTATAATAGAAATGGTAAGGTCTATGATGAGTTGCACAGAGCTACCTATTTCCTTCTGGGGATATGCATTGAACAGTGCAATACTTATTTTGAATAAGGTTCCGTCAAAGTCTGTTCAACAGACACCATATGAACTAAGGACATGAAAGAAACCGGGGTTTCTCATTCCTGAAGATTTGGGGATGCTGGGCATACGTCAAACGTCTGGAAGGTACCAAACTAGAACCTAAATCAGATAAATGCCTATTTGTAGGATATCCTAGGGAAACCAAAGGATATAATTCTATCACCCACAAGAGAAAAAATATTTGTTGCTCTACATGCGGTTTTCCTTGAGAAGGAATTCCTAAGTGCAATGGTTAGTGGGAGGAAAACAGAACTCGATGAAAATTGAAGTGATACTATTCCTGGCACAGAATCCTTAACGGAACATGAACAGTTCATCAGGGATGAAACTGTACCATAATCTTCGAATACACAAGAACCGCGTACGTCGGAGAGAGTCAGAAAATAACCTGAGAGGTAGGGTTTCTGATCTCACCTCATGTAGATATTAATCTAATTGAGGAAGAAGAACCGGCCACGTATGAGTAAGCGATACAAGGTATCTACTCCGCTTTATGGCAAGAATCCATGAAGTCCGAAATGATTTCATTACACCAACCAAGTTTGGACATTGGTTGATGCACCAGAAGGTGTAAAGCCTATTGGTTGCAAATGGGTCTTCAAGAGGAAGACCGACATGGATGGCAACATACAAATGTACAAAGCTAGGCTTGTAGCGAAATGGTATCATCAACGACATGGTATCGATTACGATGAAACTTTTTCACTCGTTGCCATGATTAAATCCATTCGGATTATGCTTGCTATTGCTGCATATTTCGATTACGAGATATGACAGATGGACGTCAAAACTGCTTTCCTTAACGGAAACCTTTTGGAGGATGTTTATATGCAACAACCTGACGATTTTGTCGTACCAAGACTTGCAAACAAGGTTTGTAAGTTAAATCGATCCATTTATGGATTGAAGCAAGCATCGCGTTCTTGGAACCAACGTTTTGATGAGATCATAAAAGAATATGATTTCGTTCAAAACGAGGATGATCCATGTGTATATAAGAAGGTTAGTGGGAGCACACTCAAATTCATTGTCCTTTACGTTGATGATGTATTGCTTATTGGTAATGACATTCCCATGTTAACATCGGTGAAAGCTTGGCTTTCATTAAATTCTCTATGAAGGATCTGAGAGAAACAGCCTTTATTATGGGAATAAAGATCTACCTGGATAGATCTAGAAATCTTTTTGGACTCTCACAGAGCACGTACATTGACAAAGTGTTGAAGAGATTCAACATGGATCAGTCCAAGAGGGGACTATTGCCAGTGTCACATGGCGTCAC